>JAANYP010003159.1:190264-214261 GCA_020465985.1 Centrapalus pauciflorus
TGAAGATGTTTCTCTTAGATCCTCGAGTGGGTATAAAAGGAAGCTTCTAAGGACAGAAAGAAGTGTTGAAGAAAGCTAAGTGCTGAAACCAAGAGTGAACGTGCAACTGTGATTTTCATGCATGCAAGCCTTCTATGTAATCAGTATCTGTGTGTCTAAGCTGTTTTACATAAGCTGTTCCCTTAAGTCTTGTAAACACAGTGAGTGTATTCATTGTATACTAGTTTGAGTTTGTCTTAGACTAGGTGACATACTGTTGTATCTGTCATCTCAGCTTGAAACTATTCCCGCATTCAGCTTGTTTGTAATTAACAATTGTTGATAATACATACAAACATTGAGAAAATAGTGTGTAGTTTTAAATATGTTGTATTCACCCCCCTTTACAGCTTAAAGCTAAACTTTGGGAACCTCTCGGACCTACACTGGTATCAGCAGTTTAGAGTGTGTGTCATTAGATCTCTCATTCTCCCCAAGTTTCCATGGACAACAGTGCTGCAAATTCTTCTTACTATGACATGGCTCTATGGGCAAACCTCCAAATTTAATCATCAAAACTTCTCTGGTTGGAAGTGCAGAATGATGCTCTATTTTAGAGAACTGGATGTACACTCTGCCAGGATGTTGATGGAGGGTCCCTATGTGCCAACCTCTGTTACTACCATAACTCCAGCTGGTTGAAGAGCTGCTCCTGAATCAGGACTTTGAGAAAGCAAAGCTCAATGGTCTGATGAAGACAAGAGACTGGTGGCTCTGGATGCAAAAGGCCAGAAACATCTGTCATTTCTCTTCCTGAGATGTGTTCAAACAGGTTGAGAAAATGAAGACAGCAAAGCAAATGTGGATACTTTGTGTACTGTCTATGATGGACCCACAATCACACTGGACAACAGGATCAACAATCTTGTTAGACAGTATGAACTTTTCTTTGCTAAACCAAAGGAGACTCTCACTGAAACCTACACCAGGTTTACTGCTTTAGTGATGTATCTCAAAGCTGTTGGGATCACTAAGGACAGTCTCACCCTGGTGAATAAATTTCTGGACATTTACCTGAAGAGTGAAACTACTTCTCAACAATCTAAGGAACTCAGGGTACTATCAAAGTATGGATCTAGTCAATCTGTATGGATCCCTACTGAATGATGAACAATCAAGGCAACAAAAGAGAAATGCCTTGGAAAGTCCAAAGAGGTGCAGCGCTTTGTGGCTAATGAGACAGCCTGTAAACAGGTGGAGTGATGTGTGTCACCTCAACCTGATCAACAGGATGATGACAAGGAGGAAGTGTCAGATGAGAAGATACTGCATCTCTTGCTAACAAGATGATGAGCAAATGATAGCTATGCTTGTCAAAAGTTCACAAGAAAAGGTTTGGAAGAAACATGCTGCAAGAAATTCGGTGTCTGCAAAAAAGGCATCTTGATAAATCCAAGGCTGAGTGTTTCAATGTGGCCAAACCTGGTCATATACTGCTGACTGTGTGTCAAAAGCTGTTGGTCAGTCATCCAAACCATACAAGACAAACAAGGATTGATGGTTATAGGGTTTAAGTACCTTATGGCCATGGCTAAGGATGAGGAAGTTGGAAAACTCAGTGGGTTCCAACCCCAAAGGACTATTATGAGAGACTTGTGATTGGGAGGAATCTGATTATTGTCTGATGAAAAGACAATCAATGTCTGATGGCCAACACTGATGTCCCATCACAAGCAGTTTCAAACGGATTGATTGGTTGCGGAGACTTGGATATTGATAGTTGCTGGCGGAGCTTTCAGCAGCTTAGAGAACTGGAATCCTACTATGATGTATAAGGTACAAAATTTTTATGGGCTTACAGTTCTGAAGAAAAAGTTAAAATGTTGAATATAGCTTGTTGATCTAAAAGCGCTATTGAGAAGCATGATGCTTTACTATTCGAAATCTCTAAGCTTAAAACTGATCTTAAAACTAATCAGTAAACTGGACAGTTTCCATAAGTTGGAAACTGAGCTTGATGAATAATAAAACACATCAACTCTATTTTTACTGAAAGAAAAGAGAGAAACAGATATAAAGCATGCTAAGCTTCAAAAAGATAGTTGGACTCTGGTGCCACAATCTGCACAAAAAGTCAGCCATTGTATAAGTGCAACAGATTTCCTGCACAAAATCCAACCTATCTTGGAGGGGCTCTTGACACAGCACTTCCATTGTTGAGATCAATATCTGAAAGAGATTAATCCACTCTTGGTGAACTCCAAAACATTCATCTCAAAATGTGAATGGTAAACTAATCTCAACAAATAGGTTTGTCAGGCTCAAAACACTGACAGCTTGTGTGATTAGTTCAAAAACTGATGTTGGAATTTGTTCTCCATAAGTCAGCCTGCTAAGTGCTCTAACTGTTCACACAAGCAAAAGAAGGAAAACAGTTCAAACTGGAAGTTGTGGATACTAAACCTGTTGAAAAAAACAGGTTCTGAGTCCAAAGCTGATGGTAAAAAAGTGTTATCCTTTGATGCTAAACACTTGAAAACAAAGTTTTCAAAAAGAAGCAACCTGTTTTCAACAAGGGAAGTCTCATGTTGAAAACAAAACTGCGTGATTTCAAATAATTTTCAAATCATAGTGGTAACTGGTTTTAAATAAGAATACGTTTTCAAAACCAGACACAGTGAATAGCTGATAGGGCAGCATAAATCACAATTCAGTAGGGCAAAGGGAAAGCCAGCTCAAACTGAGATAATTGGGAATAAGTTTCCCAAACTGTGGAGCTCAAAAGCCAATCAAGCTCCCTGTCTTTGACATCTGTCCTCCTAAAACGAGGAAACGAAGAGGCAGCCAACGTTGTGGCTATTGAACATCCACTCAAGCTGTTGATTCAACAAAAAGTAATAAAAATGCTAAAACTGCTGAATGAAGAATCAACAAAATAACTCAGAATGTGTTGTTCTGAAAGATCTTCTTCCAAAAAACCTAAAAAGAGAAAATGTTACAAAGTGGGAAGAAGACACACCTCTGGCCAAGGATTGTCCTGAATCTGAGGACATGAGGCCTGTTGACTCTGCTGTTTCCACCACAGCTGTTAACAAGCATGTTGGAAATGTCACAGTCACTGAAAGTGGTATCAAGCTGATACCATTCAAATAGAGAATAGTGTGGATATTTCAAGTCCATCAACCAATGTTGATGAAGTAGGAGAACTCTTCTGTGATGAGTTCCCCTAAAAATGACTAATAATTCTCTTATCACTCTGCAGGCAGAAAAACAACCTTCCCAGGTTGGTACTTGGACAGTGGCTGCCTCATGGCACATGACAGGTTGTAAAGATTGCTGAGTGAACTCAGGCCTGAAAAAGGGCCAAAGTCACCTTTGGTGACAATGTACAGGGATCCATGAGGGATATGGAACTCTTAAAGCTGGTGTTCAGTGTTCAAAAGAGTACCTCGTGTGGTTGGGCTAAAACCAACCTTGTTAGCATAAGCCCAACTTGGACGAAATGAAAAAGGAGAAGTCTTGTTGAAAAGACAACATAACCTTTTCTGCACTTTTCTGAAAAGCAGACTTGTCTTCACATGTGCAGAACTTTTTTCTTTTCACTTTGTCTACTGTTGCATTGCCTTTAACTAATTTAGGAATGCCAACTTTGCGTCTTTCTTCCTTGTAAAGGCCTATTTTGATATAAGAAAAAGGTCTGTCACCCTTTTTCAAATAACCTTTTGTATTCATGTTACAGAACAACTTGGGCAGGCTGAGCAGTTCTGTTTTCCACTTTGTATTCGACTTTGTAAACTGATCTTGTAGTCAAAAACAATACATGATGACTTGGAAACATATTCCATAAAGTGTTTAGCCTGTTCACAAAGAACATGTTCTGTTCACAAAGAACAGAACACTTTAAAATTGCCCAAGCTGCTCACCAGTGTAGAGCAGCGTAGACAGTTTATGTCCAGCCTGTTCAACAGACAGAGCAGCTTAGACAAACTGTCTTAGTTGCAACACATGCAACATATAGAACAACTTTAGACTGATATTGCAAATCATTTTCAGGTTTCAATAAGACATATAACAGGCCTTAAATTCAACCTTCAAATGCATCAACAGGTTTGATTATAAATCTCCCCCTCAGATGTAGAACATGTTTGACTGAGGCCTTTTTGTGCCTAACAGACTAGTTAAACTACGACTCTCTTCAAGGAAAATTAGAAAATTCTTTTAGAGAAGACGAATTTGTTGAACCAAAGGAAATTACACCTGATCTGACTTTGCCAAAACCTCGTGAATATATCCCATATTCTATTCTAGAACACCGGGCTTCAAATCTAGAATAGATATTAGACAGTACATCATGACATTTTGAGCAAGAACGGATAGATTTTACAAAGAAAATATCAGATCTAGAAGACGAAATTGCTCAACTAAATTCTTCTTTAGCTGACACTTCACTTCATAATGATAAATTCCATGCCCTTGAGTTAACCTTAAAAAGAAACCAAAGAGTTGTTTGATTCAGAGAGAAACAATTTTTTAAGAAAAGAAAATGAGTTTAATGAGCCAAGAAGACAGTTTTCAGTTCGAGAACAGAATTTCAAAATTGATGCTAACTCATTCGACAAATAACAAGATCAACTTCTAGCCATCATTAAGGGGTTAGAATCTCAACTTGTTTCTACTCAACATAATTTAGAAAAACCAGTTTTTGCCACTCACAACTCTAAGGTTACACTCTATCTCAAGCTAGCAAATCAAACTCAAATATAAGAAAACAACATCTCTTAGACATAAAGAAAAGAAAAGCCCCGATGATCGTACCTCTTTCAGAACATGTTGGTAACACTTCAAAACTTATTCCCGAAAATTCTGCTGCTTCTAGTAATAAAGGAAAACAAAATTCTCGGAAACAGAAATCGCACACACAGTTTAGTAACACAAAATCTGTGAACGCTAACAAGCATGTTCATTTCATTTTAGACTATCGAGTAAAACCAAAGGGCACAACACAAAAGACGCCATATAAGGTCAACAGTCAATGAGTAGTTTTTGTTATTTCAAAGTCCTTAATTTCCAATGTAATAAAAGACAAACGTGTGGTTGATTTAAATTCTAGTACTGCTTTGAATGATTGTAATGTTTCGAATGCTATTAAGACGTATTCGTTTAAGCAGTTGTTTAATTTGTCCAAAACGCCACAAAGTTTGTCTATGCCTACATTGTTAAACCATGCTCCTATAATCAAACATAGACGTCTCCGCAAACCTAAACAAAAGGTTAAAAGGGAATCTGATAGACCTATCATATATAAGTCTGTCTGGATTCCTAAGAATTGCATCTCTGCAAACAAAGACATTAAGTGTACTACATTCAAGATCGATGGCGGTTCTCACATTAAGAATCCAACCATAAACTCTAATCCATCTGGACCCAAACTCCGTACAATTTGGGTACCGATAGTCACTTAACTTTCTTTTAGATATTGGTTTCTAATCACTTCAGATAGGACCTGCTCTTCATTTTCAAGGCTTTTGAACAAGTAGTTCAAAACCCGCTCATCAATCATCACACACTGATCTGACCTTTGCTTTCAGGAAAACAATGTGTGGATTCTAGACTCTGGATGCTTGCAGCATATGACTGGTCGAAAAGATCTACTGTCCAACTTCACGTCATCTTATGGTGGTTCGGTGAAATTCGGCAACAACGGTGTTTCTCAGATTCGTGGCTTTGGGGATCTTGAAATCGACAATCTAAAGATTACTCAAGTATCCTATGTCAAAGGTCTTGGCCATAATCTCTTTAGTATTGGCCAACTTTGTGATAAAGGACTTGAGGTATCATTAAAAGCCACAAGATGCAGCATTCGCTCTCCAACAGGTAAGGAGATTCTCGCCGGCACTCGACGTTCAAATCTACACACCATTGATCTCTCAAAAGTCAAAGCCAACAAGACCACCTGTCTCCTCTCTAAAGCCTCATCTCAAAAATCTTGGTTATGGCAAAAGAGATTCTCCCATTTGAATTTCAAAAACATAACCAAGCTCGCATCAAATAGTCTAGTAAGAGGTCTACCGGAGCTGAAGTTCGACAAATATCAACTATCTGCAGCCTGTGAAAAGAGCAAGACAAAAAAGCCACACACAAACCTAAGCCAGTTCCCATCACTACACAACCCCTAGAGCTTATTCACATGGATTTGTGTTGTCCGATGCGCATCCAGAGCATCAATGCTAAGAAGTACATACTGGTGATGGTCGATGGTTACTCTCGATACACATGGGTGAAGTTCCTATGCACGAAGGATGAGACGTCAGACTTAATCATCTTGTTTCTGAAACAGACCCACGTAAATCTCTAACTTCAAGCCCAAGCCATCTGTACGGACAACAGAACAATGTTCAAAAACTAGGAGTTAACCACATTCATGGATTCCGTTTGTATAACCCATCAGTATTCCGATGCAAGAACTCCTCAACCGAATGGAGTTGTATAATGACGAAATCGAACTCTGATTGAAGTAGCTCGCTCCATGATCACGTACTCGAAGCTTGTGAAGACCTCCCCTTACGGGGCAGTCCTCAGAGTCTAGGTCCCACATCTTGCAATACGATATCAATCATAACTAAGATAGAGTAATTTAAGTTGCGGAATTTCAGATTACAAGTACAAACATTAGGATAAGTTTAATACAATTTTTAGTGCTGATTACAGTTTTCAAATTAAACTTATAAAAGGGTACAAGACTAATCTAATTCATGTCATCATACAATAAAACCAATCTACCCAGAAGACCACTATTTTCATCTGCCAATCAGTACCGTAGGGTTTGTTGAGTAGTGGTCTATGAAAACTTCAATGTTGATCTTGTAAGACCTAAGAACTAGGTCCAGCAGGTGACTTTCCTTTATCTTTTCCTGTAAAAAGTGTAAACAACATCTGTAAGCAAAGCCTAGTGAGAATATAGATTTTCAGATCACATGCATTAATCAAGCGGATCCTGGGTCAAAGCGTGAAATGTTTGGACTGCCGCTACAACCACTCATGATTGAGACATAGAATTCATAGAATTGGATGATGTAAAGCCCACGCTCACGCTTTTTGTGGAAGCTATCCACTTATGTTGGGCTAGCTACCAGCAGTCTTCATCGAGGAACATCGGAATATCAATACCAAGTTCAATAGAACTGGTGACATAGCTAGGTCTAGAATAATAGACCGACAAAGCTAATCATGCTAAGCTGAATCAGTATGTCAAAGATGCGATCAATAAGGAAAGCATAGTAGTCAAAGTCATGATAGAAATAATTTCATAGCAATATCTGAAATGAACTGTAAATACAATGTTATGCGAAATGATAAGTCAAATAGCTATCATGATCCACAACGCATCACCGAACCATGGTGTGCACAGGTCACAATCCAGCTGAGCAAGTATGAATGTCAAATAATCAATCATCAACAATATGTCTCAACCGGAAGTCTAGCAAGCAAAACTAAATATCTATAACTCACTGGCTCTGTGGTCTTTATCAAGCAGATTTAAAATCTACCACCTGAGTTATCCCAGGATTTTATCTTTAATCTTTGTCTATCTAATCTCTGTCAATTCTTTTCAATTCTGTGACCCGCTTTCAATATCTTTAAATGTTTGGATCTTTGTTTAGAATTTAACTAAACCTGTCCAGAATTATATCATAGCATAGCATTAGTTTTTTTTAGCTTCAAAATCTTTATTTTATCTGATTCTGATAACTGATAACTCATCAAACGTTTTGTTCATTTTCTTTGAATTCTCAAAAAGATATATATATATATATATATATATATATATATATATATATATATATATATATATATATATATATATATATATATATATATATATCATTAAATCATGGGTCTTATATCATTTAATTGATTATTTAAAAATATGTAAAATGGGCCATCCGAATTCGGACCATCCGGATTCGGACCGAAATGGCCATCCGAAGTAGGCATCCGAATTGGACCATCCGAACTCGTGTCATCCGAGTTCGGACCACTCTCGTCTGAAACAAGTGTTTTCATCCGAAATAGGTCTGAAAAAGGAACATCCGAATTGGGTACTATATCCGAATTCGGATCCATACTTAGAAATTTTCTAGAAATTGTTCTTGATGTTCATCTTTTTATACTTACGGATTTTTACTTAAATTTCAGTAAACTCATTTTCATTAACATGCAACTTAATATAATGTTATGTTATAATATTTGGGTTGTTTTTATACAATTTTCCCTATCAAAAACATCATTATTTGATCAAAATCATCCAAAATAAGCATTTTTTTTTGTCAAGAACACCTATTTTATAAAAACTCACATTTGTACTTATGTTGGACGATTCAACCACTGATTTTTGTTTCTTTAACATTTATTAGCTTAAGCACATGATTATCTACTAAAAACTTAAACATGCAACCATCAAATTGCACATTTATAATCCTAGGTTTCGGTTTTTAACAAAACCGAACCAATACTCATAATATTTCGAAATTTAAATAATTCTTACCTTAAATTCTTGTTGTTTGATGATGCTTATAACTTCTTGTAACTCTCTGTTGTCTTAATTCTTCAATTTAATGCAAGATTTATGAAATTCTTGACGTTTTGTTGATGAAGCCGTAGGGTAGAGAGAAGGTAGAGAGAGAGAGATAGAGAGAGAGAGAAAGAGAGAGAGAGAGAGAGAGAGAGAGTCAATTTCTTAAATGTTGTTAAATGACCATTAATTTGAGTTTATATACTTCATTTTAGCTTTATATGAAATTAACCCCTTCCACTTTTGTATTTTACATCTCTTTTATTTGATAATTTAAATAATTTGAAACATAAATATTTAACTTAGTTAATAATTTTCAATAATTAATTAAATTACATTATTAATTCAAATGCTGAAATTAAAGTTCGGTTCAGACTAGGTTGTTACAGAATGGGTTCCACCACGCACAAACTTCGTCCTCGAAGTTAGCTATGTTCGAACAGACTTGGATAGGTAGCTTTCATGACATTTTTAGATTCCCAAGACTGATGCGAACCCTTGTGGTGTTTCTACTGGACGAGCACCATCTGTATCTCTTTATTTCGAAGCATTTTGGTCTTCTAGTCCAGAATACATTCTGGCTCTTCAACCACTCAATGCTTTTCATCAATTTGCAGATTAACGTGTGGTATCTGCACTTCTCTTTCATCTGCTAGACTCTTTTGTAGATGACTAACATGGAATACAGGATGTATTCCCGCTATGTCTGTTGGCAATTCAAGACGATAGGATTGATTCCCTATCTTTTCAACGATCTTGAACGGACCGATGAATCTCGGAGCTAGCTTATTTCTCTTTATGAATCTTACCACATTCTTCATTGGGGATACTTTCATCATCACCCAATCGTTAACTGCAAAACTAGTCGATCTGTGCCGATTGTCATAATATGACTTCTGCCTGCTTTGAGCTTCAAGAATGTTCCTTCTGACAAGTTGTGTCTTCTCATGAGTCAACTGTAGAAGGGCAGGACCTACTATAGGCGATTCTCCTGTTTCACGCCAACAGGTAGGAGTTCTGCACTTTCGTCCGTATAACGCTTCAAAAGGAGCCATCTTGATCGTGGAATGATAACTGTTGTTATATGAGAATTCGACCAAAGGCAGGTGGTCATCCCAGTTACCACCCAGATCAAGAATGCAGGCACGGAGCATATCTTCCATAGTTAGGATAGTACGTTCACTTTGGCCATCTGCATTAGGGTGATAAGCAGTACTCATAGAGATTCGAGTACCCATCCCTTCTTGCAACGCTTTCCAAAATCTCGAAGTGAAACGACTATCACGATCAGAGACGATAGATTTCGGCACACCATGACGAGAGATGACTTCAGTGATGTACATCTGTGCCAATCTATCAAGGGAGTATGTCTCTTTCATCGGTATGAAGGGAGCTGACTTTGTTAATCGATCCACGACTACCCAGATGGAGTGGTGCTGTCTCTTGGTTTTAGGCAATTTCGTGACGAAGTCCATGGTTATATGCTCCCACTTCCACTCAGGAACTGGTAGTGGTTGCATATCCCCAGAAGGTTTCTGGTGTTCTGCCTTAACCATCTGACAGACTCTGCAGCTTTCAACAAACTGACCGATGTCTTTCTTCATTCCTGGCCACCAATAATCAGCTTTCAGATCGAAGTACATCTTTGAGCTGCCAGGATGAATAGATAACTTGGACTGATGAGCTTCTGATAGAAGAGTGTTGCGGATTGAACCATATTTAGGAATCCAGATTCGGTTTCCTTTGAGACATTGAAGTGCCAAATGATTCATAGATAGAAATTGAAGTTGCCCTTTGAGATTTTCAGAACAGATATTTTCTTCTTTCAATGCTTCAGCTTGGGCAGATCTGATGTTCTCGATAAGATTGGAAGAAAACACAACGGGAGTTAGGGCATAACAACACTTTTCTGGGTAGACTTTTCTACTCAAAGCATCCGCGACCACATTGGCTTTGCAGGGATGATATAGGATCTCGCAATCACAGTCCTTGATAAGCTCCAAGGACCGACGCTGTTTCATGTTCAGATCCTTTTGAGTAAATAAATGCTTGAGACTTTTATGGTCGGTGTACAACTGACACTTAGTCCCATAAAGATAGTGCCGCCAGATTTTCAATGCAAAGGTAACGGCAGCCAACTCAAGATCATGAGTTGGTGCACTTTTCTCGTAGTCTTTCAATTGCCTTGAAGCATAGGCAATAACTTTTCCCTTTTGCATGAGGACACAACCTAAGCCAGTACCAGATCCATCGCTATAAACAACGAAGTCATCATTGCCCACTGGTAAGGCTAGGATTGGGGCTTGAATGAGTTTCTATTTCAAAGTTTCAAATGCCTCTTGCTGTTTATCCGCCCATATGAAAGGTGTATTCTTTCGTGTTAGCATCGTGAGAGGCATAGCCATCTTCGAGAAGTCCTTAATGAATCGCCGATAGTAACCGGCCAATCCAAGGAAACTTCTGATTTCGGAGGCATTGCGAGACATTTGCCATTTTTGAACGACCTCGACTTTGGAAGGATCGACTGAAATACCTTCGCCAGATACTACATGGCCAAGGAATTGGATCTATAAAGAAATCAAAGTAGAATTTCAAGTTTTGTTTGAAACAAAGAACGCTTTAAGAAATAACTCAAGACAATGTAAGGTTATACCTGTCTGAGCCAGAATTCGCACTTAGAGAATTTTGCATAGAGTCTTTCCTTCCTCAATAACTCTAGCAGTTGACGCAAATGAACAATATGATCAGCCTCCGTTTTGGAGTAAATCAGGATATCGTCTATGAACACGATAACTGACTTATCCAGCATTGGCCTGCACACGCGATTCATGAGATCCATGAACACCGCTGGTGGATTCGTTAAACCAAATGGCATCACGAGAAATTCGTAATGACCATATCTCGTTTGGAAGACTGTCTTCGGAATATCCTCATCTTTAACTTTCAGTTGATGATACCCAGAACGAAGATCGATTTTGGAGAAATAACTTGCTCCTTGTAGCTGATCAAATAGATCACCGATTCTGGGCAGAGGATACTTATTCTTGATTGTGACTTTGTATACGGAGAGTTCCGTCTTTCTTCTTAACAAACAAGACAGGTGCACCCCATGGAGATGAACTAGGTCGGATAAATCCCTTTTTTAACAGATCTTGCAATTGCTTTGACATTTCCTGCATTTCTGCAGACATAAGTCGGTAGGGAGCTTTAGCGATGGGAGCCGCACCAGGAAATAAGTCAATGCCGAATTCAACTTGTCGTTCCGGTGGCACTCCGAATATATCATCAGGGAATACGTCAGGGAACTCACAGATGATAACAATATCAGATACAGATTTCTTTCTGTCTTCATAGACAGTTTCAGACGAGACATAACACAAGTAGGATTCGTGACCTTTAGAAAGATATTTACGCGCTTTCTCAACAGATATGAAACAATGAGCACCTTTACGTTTGCCGCCTTTGATTTCTAACATTCGACCGTCTGAAGTCTTGATTCGAATGATTCGACGGTTACAGACAATCGTAGCTTCTTTATTCGTTAGCCAGTCCATGCCAATGATGACGTCGAACTCTTTTAATGGAATTGGGATAAGATCGAGGTTGAACACAACGTGATTGACAAGTAATGTGCAGTTACGGTATACGGAATCAGCCATAACATAATTGTTACTGGCCGTCTCACTATCGAGTATAAAAGGAAGCTTCGAAGGAAACTTAGAAAATCTTTGCGCAAAAGTAGTCGAAATGTATGAACGACTTGCACCGGAATCGAATAACACATGCGCAGGTATTCAATTTAGTAAGAACGTACCGGTAACCACATCAAGGGTTTCTTTCACTTCCTCCGCCGTTATTTGGAATGCGCGGGTCCTTGCAGTTGGAGTTGCGGCTGAACTTTCCATTGTAGAACCTCCAGCTGATGATTGCGATTGACCTCAGTGTCCACTATGACACTGATACATGAAGTGTCCACGCTTTCCGCATTTAGCACAACCAAGACCTCGCTGGGGGCACTCTTCTCTACTATGGTCGATCCTACTACATACATAGCACGTGACGTCGTCCGGATTACACAATCCCATATGCGATTTTCTGCATCTTTTGCAGAATCGTGGTTCATTCGTTAGAGAATAGGCTTGAGCTTTCTGAGGTGAGCTGCATTGTTGGGATTGTTGAGGTTGCTGAGACTGAGATTTGTTTGTCTTGAAGAATCTGTCGAATCTCTGCTTCTTTGGAGGAGAAGGACATGTCGGATTCATTGATGGAGCATAGAGTTGATCACCGTACTCTAAATATCCCCTCTCAATCTGCCTTGTCGCTTCAACCATTTCCAGATAAGATTTATACTTTATTACGCTCATTGGGTGTCGATATCTTGGGTTAAGTCCTCCACGAAATCGGTTCATTTTCTTTCTTCAGTAGCTACCTGATACGCGGAATAGCCACAGAGCCGCGAGAATTCGTGCTCGTACTCGTCTACAGTCTTGGTTCCTTGGGTTAGCTGCATCAGTTGAACCTCCATCTTGTCTTGTTGGTCAACACAACAATATTTCGCATTAAACATATCGACGAACTGATCCCACTCTAAAGTTTGGATGACTTCCTCGCCATAAAAATTTCTCTGGGTTTTCCACCAGGCTTGGGCAGCGCCGACGAACAAAGCCGATGCATAACTCACTTTCTTTGACTCCAAGCAATGTAGATTCTGAAGATTTCTTCAGTATGGCTTATCCAATCCATCGCCTGGATTGGGTTGACTGTACCCTCAAAGTTAAGGGCACCGCTTGCTTTAAAATCTTTGAACTTACATCCTTTCGGCTGCTCAATTTGGGCATTAGGGGTAGAGTTATCATAATCAGATTCATCATTCTGGATTTGTTTATCTTTTCTCTTATTCTTTTTGTCAGCACGTCTTTTTTGCTTCGGCCTCATCTCTAGCCTGAAGCTGTTCTTGCATATTCTAGTATTGTTGTTCTGAATGTTGGGCTAATAATTGTTGTACCATTTCAAACATTTGCTGGGGAGTCATGTTGTTGGGAATGTCACTAGATCCTGACATCTTTACTGAAAATTAAAATCATTTAACTATCAATTTATAGACTTAGATCTATGTACCCTTTTTCCCATCCTAACAGTCTGTACATCCTATCTCAGTTCAAACCACTTAAATGATTAATACATATGTATTGCTTCAGTTTGAGACCAAGTATTACTCACGTAATACTTGATTCACTCAAACTATGTGCTCTGATACCATCCTGTGAAGACCATCCCTTACGGGGCAGTCGTCACGAGTCTAGGTCCCACATCTTGCAACACGATATCAATCATAACTAAGATAGAGTAATTTAAGTTGCGGAATTTCAGATTACAAGTACAAACATTAGGATAAGTTTAATACAATTTTTAGTGCTGATTACAGTTTTCAAATTAAACTTATAAAGGGCACAAGACTAATCTATTTTTTCATCATACATTCAAATCAAGTCTACCCAGACCACTGCAATTATCATCTGCCAATCAGTACCGAAGGGTTTGTTGAGTAGTGGTCTATAGAAAACTTCAATCTTTATCTTGTAAGACCTAAGAACTAGGTCCGGCAGGTGACTTTCCTTTATCTTTTTCTATAAAAAAAGTGTAAACAACATCTGTAAGCAAAGCTTAGTGAGAATATAGATTTTCAGATTACATGCATTAATCAAGCGGATCATGGGTCAAAGTGTGATATGTCTGGACTGCCGCTACAGCCACTCATGATTGAGACATAGAATTCACAGAATTGGATGATGTTCAGCCCACACTCATGCTTTTAGTGGAAGCTATCCACTTATGTTGGGCTAGCTACCAGCGGTCTTCATTGTGGAACATCGTAGTATCAATACCAAGTTCAATAGAACTGGTGACATAGCTAGGTCTAGAACAATAGACCGACAAGACTAATCATACTAAGCTGAATCAATATGTCAAGGATGCGATGAACAAGGAAAACATAGTAATCAAAGTCATGATAGCAGAAATTTTATAACAATATCTGAAATGAACTGTAAGTACAATGTCATGCGAAATGATAAGTCAAATAGGTATCATGATCCACAGGGCATCACTGAACCATGATGTGCACAGGTCACAATCCAGCTGAGCAAGTATGAATGTCAAATAATCTATCATCAATAATATGTCTCAACCGGAAGTCTAGCATGCAAAACTGAATATCTATAACTCACTGATTCTGTGGTCTTTATCAAGCAGATTTAAATCCACCACCTGAGTTATCCCATGATTTATCTTTAATCTTGATCTTTCTGATCTCTGGCTTTTCTTTTCAAATCAGTGACCCACTTTCAATATCTTTCAATCTTTAAATTCTTTAACTCTTTGTTCAGAATTTATCTGAACCTGTCCAGAAATTTATCATAGCATATCATTAGCTTTTAGCTTTGAAATCTTTATTTTATCTGATTCTGATAACTGATAACTCATCAAACGTTTTGTTCATTTTCTTTGAATTCTCAAAAGATATATATATATATATATATATATATATATATATATATATATATATATATATATATATATCATAAAATCATGGGTCTTATATCATTTAATTGATTATTTAAAAATATGTAAAATGGGCCATTCGAATTCGGACCATCCGGATTCGGACCGAAATGGCCATCCGAAGTAGGCATCCGAATTGGACCATTCGAACTCGGGTCATCCGAGTTCGGACCACTCTCATCCGAAACAAGTGTTTTCATCCGAAATAGGTCCGAAAAAGGAACATCCGAATTGGGTACTATATCCGAATTCGGATCCAAACTTAGAAATTTTCTAGAAATTGTTCTTGATGTTCATCTTTTTATACTTACGGATTTTTAGTTAAATTTCAGTAAACTCATTTTCATTAACATGCAACTTAATATAGTGTTATATTATCATATTTTGGTTGTTTTTATACATTTTTTCCTATCAAAAACATCATTATTTGATCAAAATCATCCAAAATAAGCATTTTTTTTTTGTCAAGAACACCTATTTTATAAAAACTCAGATTTGTACTTATGTTGGACGATTCAACTACTGATTTTTGTTTCTTTAACATTTATTAACTTAAGCACATGATTATCTACTAAAAACTTAAACATGCAACCATCAAATTCCACATTTATAATCCTAGGTTTCGGTTTTTAACAAAATGGAACCAATACTCATAATATTTCGAAATTTAAATAATTCTTACCTTTAATTTTTCTTGTTTGATGATGCTTATAACTTCTTGTAACTCCCTATTGTCTTAATTCTTCAATTTAATGCAAGGTTTATGAAATTCTTGATGTTTTGTTGATGAAGCCGTAGGGTAGAGAGAAGGTAGAGAGAGAGAGAGAGAGAGAGAGAGAGAGTCAATTTCTTAAATGTTGTTAAATGACCATTAATTTGAGTTTATATACTTCATGTTAGCTTTATATGAAGTTAACCCCTTCCACTTTTGTATTCTACATCTCTTTTATTTGATCATTTAAATAATTTGAAACATAAATATTTAACTTAGTTAATAATTTTCATTAATTAATTAAATTGTAATTCAAGTAGTGTAATGAAATTACATTATTAATTCAAATGCTGAAATTAAAGTTTGGTTCAGACTAGGTTGTTACAAAGCTGCCTCTACATTTTTGGGCCGAAGCTGTTGACACTGCGAGCTACACTCAAAATCGATCCATCATCAAGAAATGGTTCGGCAAGACACCCTATGAGATTATTAATAAACGTGCACCTAATGTCAAACACTTTCATGTTTTCGTTGCAGGTGTTTCATCTAGAACGATAAAGATCATCTCGGTAAGTTCGACGCAAAAGGAGATGAAGCAATATTCATTGGATACTCCAAGAACATAGCCTCCTACCGGGTGTTCAACAAGCGCACTAGGACAATTAATGAGGGTGTGAACATCACATTCGATGATTTAGCTGAGTCCGAGAACGTTTCTGAACATATCAGTTCATAACCAGCTTCTCATCAACAGTCTGAACCAATTCAGACATCATCTGCATCCACCACTGCCCCGGCAACTGGACAAGATGATCTAGACCTAGACTCTTTATTTGAATTATTATATCCTCATTCTAAGTCTAATACTAACTCATCTTCTACATTTGATGCAGATATCAATAAAGTCAGTCATAGCTCATCTAATTTAGATACATCTGAGCCCATACCCATTAACCACACACCTCAATCTCCCAAATCCCCAACCGGTGCCTTTGTTCCTAACCTGAACCCAGACATAGTTCTAGAACCTTTTACACTTGTTGATGCTCCTCAAACCGACTCAACCGCATCGGACTCACGCCAATCCGTAAACAATCTCGTTCCCCTCTTGCATAAATGGACCTCGTCCCAACCTGAATCTCAAATCATTGGGGATAAGTCCGCTCCGGTTCGAACCAAAAGAGCAACCAATGCAAAATGCATGTTTGCTGCATTCCTGAGCAACATCGAACCTACAACAATCACCGAGGCATTACGATATCCAGACTGGATGAAGGCCATGCATGAAGAACTACATCAGTTCGAACGTCTACACGTCTGGATGTTAGTCCCGCGAGCAAAGGATCGGTCAATTATCGACACCAAATGGATTTTCAAGAATAAACGAGACGAGAATGGGATTGTCATCCGCAATAAAGCCAGACTCGTGGCTAAAGGTTATCAACAACAAGAAGGAATCGACTATGATGAAACGTTTACTCTAGTGGCTAGACTCGAAGCAATTCGCATCTTCATGGCGTACGCGACACACAAAGACTTCACAGTCTTTAAATGGATGTGAAGATGGCATTTCTCAACGGAATTCTTAATGAGGAGGTGTATGTATCTCAACCTGATGGTTTTGTCGATGAGTCTAGACCGTCATATGTCTATTCTCTCGACAAAGCCCTATATGTTTTGAAACAAGAACCTCGGGCGTGGTACGACAGCTTAACTGAATTCCTACTTGATTCCGGGTTTTCCAATGGTACGGTCGATAGAACCTTGTTCATACGGAATAAAGGTAATGACATCTTACTCGTTCAAATTTATGTAGATGACATTATATTCGATTCTACAAAACCTTCACTATGTGAAGAATTTTCAAAATTAATGGAATCAAGGTTCGAGATGAGTATGATGGGGGACATGAATTTTTTCCTCGGATTATAAGTCAAACAACTTCATGACGGGATTCTCATAAACCAGTCAAAGTACATCCATGATCTCCTAAGGAGATTTAAGATCGAAAACTGTACGTCAATGAAATTCCAATGTCGATTTTCTCAAAGCCTAATACTGATCTGATGGGTAAATCCACAGACGTCACGGCCTATTGAGGAATGATTGGTTCCTTACTGTACTTAACTGCTAGTAGACTGGATATCATGTTTTCTACATGTCTGTGTGCTCGTTTCCAAGCTGATACTAAACAGTCACACTAGGCTGCCGTTAAACGCATTTTTCGATATCTAAAAGGCACGCCTGACCTTGGTCTCTGGTATCCGAAAGGAACCAGTTTCGAACTAACTGCCTACTCAGATGCAGATCATGCAGGTTGCAAACATGAAAGAAATAGTACATCGGGGCACATCCAGTTCCTCGGAGACAAACTAGTAAGTCGGGCATCGAAGAAACAATACAGCGTTTATCTGTCTACCGCTGAAGCAGAATATGTTGCTGCTGGAAGTTGCTACTCGCAACTGCTTTGGATGCGCACTCAACTCCGAGACTACGGGTTCAGATTAAATCGAATTCCAATCTGTTGCGACTCCAAGAGCGTAATAGCCATTACTGGTAACCCTGCATAACACTCTCGTGCAAAACACATTGGTATTTGGTACCATTTTATAAAAGATCATGTGGAAGAAGGTACCGTAGAATTACATTTCGTAAACACCGAAAATCAGATCGCTGACTTGTTCACAAAACCTTTGGATGAAAAGAGTTTTAATTTTCTAGTGAACAACTTAGGTATGCTGAATTTGTTAACATAACTTAATTTAAAATGTAACATTTTTGCAAAGTTTATCTGCCTTCTCAAAAGACAAATTTTCTTTTCGCTTATGTTACATATTGTACTAACTTATGCTTCGTGTTTATTTAATTTAATTCTAATCTCTGTGTTAATTAATCTGTTTCATGCTTAATCGGGAAGCATCCAGGTAACTCTCCGAGTGTCTTTAAATTTATTAATGCACACTCGGACGGAGAGAAAGTAAATTAATTATTGGTGTATTTAATATTTAAGTTTGTTATTTCTTTAAATAAGAAAACCCAAAAAGATTTTGTTTTTTTTTTTCGTTTAATTGTGTTTAATATTTAAGTTTGTTATTTGTTTAAATAAGAAAACCCAAAAAGATTTTTTTTTTTCGTTTAATTGTGTTTAATATTTAAGTTTGCTATTTTTATTAATGAGAAAACCCAAAAAGAGTTTATGTTAGTTTTTATTTTCTTTTATTTTACTAAATATATAAAACCCAAAAACATTAGGTGTTTTTTTCCAGTTTTTTATTTTATTTTGTCTTTAATTCTTTTTCTTTTTCTCTCGAAATGAATGGGAAATAGGTCGGGTTCCCCCTATCGGGTTTAGGGGGAACCGAATTTTTAAATCCTATATAAGCCTCCCAAACCCTTCTCCTTCTTCTTTTTCCATCTTCTTCACTCTCAAGAACACCATCTCTCAAAACTCTCAACCCTTCACTGTTTCATCTCAAATCAGAAGTTCTTGAACTGGTTAAAGCGTTTTCGTGCACCAAAGTGAGTTTATATTATGATTTTACGCATTTATGTACATCTCTCCTTTGGAAACCTGCACTTAATCATCTAAAAAGGGGGGTTTAAGGTCTGAAAATGGGGTTACTTCATTTTTAACAAACCGAAAGGGTTTCTTCAAAAACCACTTTTTGATCGAAAATTCATAAACCTGAAAGTGTTTGTGGGTTGGGCATACTAGAAATTGGCTTAGTGGGTGTCCGAAATACACCTAAGGTGGTCCGAATTAGGATGGTTGTGGGGTCCGAATTTGGTGCCTATATGGTCCGAAATGCTACAGTATATAATCCGAAATACAGCAGGTTTTTACGATTTTCTAAGGCAGAATAGACAAAAATCGATTTTTATCAGTTTTAATGCCTAAAAAACAGTTCTAAATGATTTATAAACTATTTTAAACACTTTTGGTAGTTTAAAACAACCTAGAAAACACTTAAAACTAGCATGAACACATGAAAAACCCACTTAAAAAACCCATATTTTCAAGCTTCAAAATGGTCGATTCTTGATGATTTTAACAAAGATATGGAAGTAAATGAGTTTAAAATCATTATATAATGATAATGTGATGTTTATAGAACCATTATAACAGAAGAAACTCGAAAAACCATGGAAAATGAAGATCTAACCGGTTGAATATTGAAGAACTTCGAAGAACATGCACAACCCAGCAGATTCCGTAAGTAATCAGTTGAAATCCACCCCTCTGAGCTCTGATACCAATTGTTAATATGAAATCCCGTATATATTCAGCACCTTGACGTTTTTCTCATCAAACACATGAAGAAACAAGCTCAATAAATGTGTTTTTAATAAGAAAGAAGACAATATGAATGTTGGTGAATATGGAAAAACAGTGGCGGCTCCAAGAGAAGATTCAAATGTAGGTCAACCGTGTATTGTCAAAAGGCAACCCTAGGAGCCTTTATAGGCTCATTTAATTAACTTACAAGACTTGGCAACAATGGCCCCTACACTATTACATAAGAAAGAAATTACATAGAAATAAATACAAGACACATTACAATGTTAATAAATATTACAAAATAACTCCTAGGATCGAAATAATTAATCTAACAATCTCCCCCTTTTCGATCACTTAGGAGGTCCTGGAACTCGCGCATGATCTGTTGATTCACGAAGACCAATTATGACATCGAAACGTCTGGTTACTTGTCTTGTATGTAGCCGCTCGTTCAGGTAGTCTATGTCGCTGAGTGTATTTTGTATCTCCGTAGGTGAGCATCTCTGTTCAGGATCTGGTTGAGCATCATAATCTTGTACTTTCTTTGTGAGAGCAGCTCGAACCAGTCGAAGTGTACCATCGGAATAGCAAGGTAGATCCTCAAAGCGCATATACCTTTTGTAGCCCTTGTGGTTCACATAAATAACACCCGGATCTCCTTTAAGTATAACTCTGTAGGCCGGGTGGTGGGCTAAAAGAAAACTATCTTGATCTGGTGCTCGTAGGCCCACCTTAACCATAGCACTCTCGATCGCCATCTGAAAATCTCTTAAGCACATTATGATCGATCGGCGATTCATGCTTCGAACTAAGGCACCTACAGCTGTCATGTGGGATAGACGTTTTCTGATTCGACTTTTCAGACTGTTGTGAAGGAACTCAACGTCATCCGCTCTTATGTAGTCAAGGTCATACTCAAAGATGTCATCTCCCGTACCATCTTCTCTTTCCACTTGATAGGAGGGATAGAATACTTTGGCTCTTTTGCACATGGTAATTGATTTGAGTTTTTTAATCTTTGACTTTGACACCTTAGACCTTTGTTCCCGGAGCATCAATTGGTAGTATTCGGCCTGTTCAGCTTTGGAGACATTCGTAAGTTCCATGAGTAGGCGTCTGCTGAAGGCTCCAGGTTTCTTTCTGAATACCATCTTGAATCTTTCTTCTAGATATGGATTCTGAAATCGCTCCGGGGGAAAGTTCTGCAGGAATTCTTTCAGGCCTTGAACGGGGGGTTCTTCGATTTCGTCCTTTTTAGCTTCAAGAAGCTTTATGATAGTCCCCCGCCGTTCTTGACGCATTTGATCTTTTTCGCTCTGCGGCAGTGTGTGAACTTTTCCTTTCGTGTAGTGGTCTACCCAGAATAGGTCGTCTTTTCTGTACACTCCAGGACCCTCGGGAGTCTCATCGAAGCAGTCAACCCTTTTTGTTTGGGAGGGACCTGAGCGTTGGGTTTGTTGGACTGGTGGAGGGCTTGGGGATCTTGGTGGGCTGACTGTAATGTGGGATTCTTTTAGTGATGGGGGAGCTTGGATGGATGAGAGTATGTCTTCCTGTTGGGCTCTGGGTGGTGAATTCAGGAAATCGAAGGAAGAGGATGAGGAATTTTTGGTTGGAGAGTCAGGTTCAGGCTTAGGAGTTAAAAGTGGTTGGTTGTCCTCGGTATCAGAATCTGAATCAGAAACTAATATGCTTTCAACCTTCTCGTGTGGCTCCTCAAATTCTACCATGGCTGTCATTGGATCCAGTGGAGCTGGACCCTCGACCATCGGCTCGTCTTCAATTAGCATGTACTCCTGAGCTTCCTGTGACTTTTCCCCCGACCCCTGAAATTCAGACCCCTCGGCGGTCTCTGCTCCCCCTATACCCAGCATGGGCTCCTCAAATTGTACTTTTCTGCGCTTCTCCCCCTGATGACGATCAGGGTCGTCCTGGTCGTCATTTTTTTTTTTTTTTTTTTTTTTTTTTTACATAGGGGACATACTTGAAGAAACAAGCTCAATAAATGTGTTTTTAATAAGAAAGAAGACAATTGTTAATATGAAATCCCGTATATGAAATCCCGTATATATTCAGCACCTTGACGTTTTTCTCATCAAACACATGAAGAAACAAGCTCAATAAATGTGTTTTTAATAAGAAAGAAGACAATATGAATGTTGGTGAATATGGAAAAACAGTGGCGGCTCCAAGAGAAGATTCAAATGTAGGTCAACCGTGTATTGTCAAAAGGCAACCCTAGGAGCCTTTATAGGCTCATTTAATTAACTTACAAGACTTGGCAACAATGGCCCCTACACTATTACATAAGAAAGAAATTACATAGAAATAAATACAAGACACATTACAATGTTAATAAATATTACAAAATAACTCCTAGGATCGAAATAATTAATCTAACAAACTCTCGGATGCCACTTCATCCGCGAGTTGTGGTCAAATTTTTTCTAAGTCTGGAATCCTTGAGCTCACTTGAAAGTTCACTTGTTCAAAGGTTTCTAAGTCTTGTCTAAGGCTGTTTCACTTGAATTAATCTTAATTGGGGCTGGTCTTGTAGACTTTGTTTCTTCAGATGGATTTTTCTACCGAGAAGTCTTCCGTAGAAGCCCTTTAACAAATCAGATTCATTCTATCCAATTCATAACACAAGAAACATCTCTGAACAAGTCAAATATACATATCTAACTTTCAACTGTTTTGACAGGTATAATGGCATCTCATTCCCATTCCGGTGAAAATGTACCTCCTTCCAGCCCTCAACACTCATACCCAAACCAGCAATCAGACGAGGAAATAACTCGAGATCTGTTGCCCTCCCCCCAGTGTCTCAGAGCATATCTTTCCAAAACAAATGTGGCTCGAAATTAAGCCAAACAACTTCCTCCTAGACCCAGCCTTTCTAAACAAATCTGAGGATGATCCAGACATTCGCCTCTCTAATCGAGTGGTTGAAGAAATCTTGTTGGGCCACCGCATATCTTATGCCCTTTCCAGCCGGCCCAGATCCCGCCCACCCCAAGTATACCTCCAGCAATTCTGGCACACCCTAACCTACCAACCAAACCCTGACAATGAACATATCTCCGGAGACATTGAGCACCACTCAAGAGAAATTCCTTTCCAGAAATTTCGCCACATACTTTGCCTACCTCGTCGCTGAGATTTTCCAGGCAGTCCAGAATATGACGAAGAATTGCCTGAGGAAGAGATTTGCTGAGAGATACAACAATTGGGTTACGATAGCCTATTCCGAATGGCATCCGAATTTTTCCGACGAAAGCTCTTAGGCCATTGGTACCACATATACTCAATCCTAGACCAAAGGGAGTCGTCGAGCAAGAAAATTTATTCCAGCTCAGCAATTTCTTCAAATGATCATCGCTCATGAAATGGAGGTCAAAGACTTTAAAATAAAGTACTTTCACGATCCAATCTCTCCACCGGGATCCAAGTCAGACCACTTCCTGAAGAGCTCCTCGCTTATGTCGATCAAGAATCTTAGGCTATTAGGACCTTCATAGTGAGAGTCGCTCCAATGGCCCAGCCAGGATCGACTGAGCTTGCCCAAGGAGCCCACCCCGAGTTGCTAGGTTTAGGGGGAGTTGAGAGAGAAAATATTGAAGTGAGGGGAATGGAGGGTAGAATGCCTGAAGTCGATGTAGAGGGAGACCGAGAGAGCGAGGAGACCCATACTGCACATCTTCCTCCGCTGAGAATTCCATCTCCTCCGTCTCCCCGTTATTTTGATGATGTCACTCCCCCCACTCAGATTCCAACTCGTTCCCTTGCAACATTGCGAGAGATCATCAAGAGTCGAGGGGGAGTTAGGAAAATAGGTAAGAGCTCTTAACCACAAATAAGTCGGGCAGCCATATCTGCTACTGGCGCCAAACA
>JAANYP010003160.1:0-12477 GCA_020465985.1 Centrapalus pauciflorus
GGTTATTAAAATAATGATAAATTAATTAAATTTTCAATGAAATGATGAAAAGAAAAAGCAAATCGGTTGAGTGTTGGACAAAAAAAAGTGTGGCCGATTTTATCATTTCATGTTGCATGTTGTTTAATATTAAAATAATACAATAGTACAAGCTAGTTGTCCTTTAAAGGACAACTTACTTTTTAGAGTGATAAGTAGTATGGGTTTTCAATTTTTATATTAATAAAAGTACAAAAGTGTGCACGAAAAGGTGGTAGTGATAATTTCGGATATATATATATATATATATATATATATATATATATATATATATATATATATATATATATATATATATATACATACTTAGAAAATTTCCTGAAATGTTAAACTCGATTCAAGTGTGAATCGAGTTTGTTGCAGTGTCAATCGAGTTTTATATCTTTATACCCGAGTTTTATGCCTTTGTTATTCGAGTTTTATGCCTTTGTTATTCGAGTTTTATGCCTTTGTTATTCGAGTTTTATGCCTTTGTTATCCGAGTTTTTTTTGCTTCTTTAATCGAGTTTCTTTGTTTAACTGTTCGAGTTTTTATGTAGTTTCACTCGAGTTTCATCCCTTAGGAATCGAGATTTGTATCTTTATCATTCGAGTTTTATATTGCATCATCCGAGAAAATCCCTTCTTCATTCGAGTTTCATCAGAGTGTTATCCGAGTTTACACTTACATGATTCGAGTTTCATGTAATATCGTTCGAGTTTATTAATTGTATGATTCGAGATTCATACAACATTGTTCGAGTTTCTTATTTCATTATTCGAGTTTCATATTAGTTTAATTTTTGAGTTTTGTACCTTATTTTTAGGCCAGTTGTTACAGTCTCCCCCTGTTGAAGGAATTTCGTCCCGAAATTAGCTCGTGTTCTCCTCTGTTTGGACTTTTGAGAACAGCTGGGGGTACTTCTCTCGGAATTGATCTTCGCATTCCCAAGTAAATTCAGGACCTCGTTTAGAGTTCCATCGGACCTTTATTATTGGAATTCGACTGTGCTTGAGCTTCTTGACTTCTCGGTCCATTATTTCCACCGGTTGCTCAATGAAATTCAATTTATCGTCTATCTCCAGCTCGTCCATGGGTATCACGAGTGATTCATCAGCCAGACATTTCTTAAGGTTGGATACGTGGAAGGTATTATGGATGTTACTAAGCTCTGGGGGTAGATCGAGTCGGTAAGCTACCGGGCCAATTCTTTTGGTGATTTTGAATGGTCCGATATAACGAGGATTGAGTTTTCCTCGTTTTCCAAAACGGATTACGCCTTTCCAAGGCGAGACTTTCAGCATTACTTGATCTCCCTCTTGGAATTCCAAATCCTTCCGTCGGATGTCTGCATAACTCTTTTGTCGATCCCGCGCAATCTTCAATCGGTTCCGAATCTGGGCTATCTTCTCTGTAGTTTCCTAGATGATCTCAGGTCCAGTAATTTGACTATCCCCTACTTCAGCCCAACAAAGAGGTGATCGACACTTTCGTCCATAGAGTGCTTCGAATGGGGCGGTCTTAATGCTCGAGTGATAACTGTTGTTATAAGAAAACTCAACTAATGGCAGGTGTCTGTCCCAACTTTTGCCAAAGTCGATGACACATGCCCTTAGCATATCTTCCAATGTTTGAATCGTTCTTTCACTCTGACCGTCCGTTTGCGGGTGATAGGCTGTGCTCATATCTAGGCGTGTACCCAGTGCTTCTTGCAATGACTGCCAAAATCTTGATGTGAACCGGCTGTCCCTGTCTGATATAATTGATACTGGCACTCCATGCCTTGAGACGACTTCTTTAAGATAGATTCGTGTTAACTTATCCATCTTATCAGTCTCCTTGATTGGAAGGAAATGCGCGGTTTTGGTAAGCCGATCCACAATCACCCAAATAGTGTCATAACCTCCAGAAGTCTTTGGTAGCTTGGTGATGAAATCCATGGTGATGTTTTCCCACTTCCACTGGGGTATTTCTGGTTGAACTAGCAATCCTGATGGCTTTTGGTGCTCAGCTTTAACCTTCAAACATGTTAAGCACTTGCTGACGTAGGTAGCAATGTCAGCCTTCATGTTTGGCCACCAGTATGATCCCTTCAAATCGTGATACATCTTGTCCGACCCTGGATGAACAGCATATCTTGTTTTGTGCCCTTCATCCATGACCAGTTTCCTTATGCCTCCAAACTTTGGTAACCAAATTCTGCCCATGAAGTATCGGCATCCGTCTGACTTAATTTCAAACTGCTTATCCATGCCTCTCAATGCTTCATTCAGCAGATTATCCTCCTTGACTGCCTCTTCTTGTGCCTCTCGGACTTGAGAGTTTAGGTTTGACTGTATGGTCATTACCAAAGCTCGGACTCTCAATGGCTTAACCCGTTCCTTCCGGCTTAGGGCGTCAGCTACGACATTTGCTTTTCCTGGATGGTATTGAATCTCGCAGTCATAATCGCTAAGAAGTTCCACCCAACGTCGTTGCCTCATATTTAACTCTTTCTGATTCAGAATATGCTGAAGGCTTTTATGGTCTGTGAATACCGTGCACTTAGTTCCATACAGGTAGTGCCTCCATATTTTGAGAGCAAACACCACTGCTCCCAGTTCCAGGTCATGAGTCGTATAGTTTACCTCGTGAATCTTGAGCTGTCGGGATGCATAAGCGATGACCTTGTCCCTTTGCATAAGCACACAACCTAATCCGTTGTGCGAGGCATCACAGTAGACTACAAAATTTTCACTCCCTTCGGGTAGGGACAGAATTGGTGCACTACACAACCTCTGCTTAAGCAGCTGAAACGCCTTTTCCTGCTCTTCACCCCAGGCGTATTTCACATCCTTACGGGTCAACTCCGTTAAGGAACCTGCTATCTTCGAGAAGTTCTCAATGAATCGCCTATAATAACCGGCAAGTCCTAGGAATTGGCGGACTTCTGTGGGGGTTCTAGGGATTGCCCAGTTCTTTATGGCCTCGATCTTTGATGGATCAACCTGAATTCCCTGACTGTTGATCACGTGCCCAAGGAATTTTACTTCTCGCAACCAAAATTCACATTTTGAAAATTTGGCGTATAGTTGCTCTTTCTCTAACAACTCCAAGATCAACTTGAGATGTTGTTCATGCTCTTCTTTACTTCTGGAATAGATTAGGATATCGTCTATGAACACTATTACAAATTTATCCAGATATGGTTTACACACCCGATTCATGAGGTCCATAAATACGGCTGGTGTGTTGGTTAAACCGAATGGCATCACCTGGAATTCGTAATGTCCATAACGAGTTCTGAATGCCGTCTTGGGGATATCTTCTTCCCGAACTTTTACTTGATGATAACCGGAGCGCAGATCAATCTTTGAGTAGAAGCTAGATCCCTGTAGCTGGTCGAACAGGTCATCAATCCTAGGGAGAGGGTAGCGGTTCTTTACCGTTAACTTGTTTAGCTCTCGGTAGTCTATGCACATTCTGAAGGATCCGTCTTTCTTTTTAACGAACAAAACAGGAGCTCCCCAAGGTGAGGAACTTGGTCGAATGAATCCTTTATCCATCAATTCTTGTAATTGACTGGATAGTTCTTGCATCTCAGAAGGTGCGAGCCTATATGGGGCTCTTGCGATCGGTGCAGCTCCTGGCACTAAGTCGATTTGAAATTCTACTTGCCTAGCTGGAGGGAGCCCAGGCAAGTCTTCCGGGAATACCTTCGGGTAGTCACGTACTACTGGAATATCCTCAAGTCGTTTTTCCTTCGATTCTTTTTCTACGATCTGGACCAACACTGCATGGCAACCCTTCCTAAGACATTTTAATGTTCTTAGGCCGGATATGACATTCAATTGTCGGTTCTTCTTTTCCTCTTGGACCGTGAGGACTTTCTTCTTACTGAGTGGTATTCGCACCACTTTCTTTCCACACAAAATCTCAGCCTGGTTATGCGACAACCAGTCCATACCAATCACCACATCGAAACTTCCGAGTTCTATAGGCATTAAGTCTATCTTAAAGGAGTGATCTGCTAGCTTTAATGTGCATTCCTTAATGATACTACTTGCCTTTATTATTTTGCCATCTGCAAGTTCTATTGTATAGGAGTTGTCTAAGGGAAGAGTAGAAACATTCAACTGCTGGCTAAACATATCAGATATAAAGCTCCTATCAGCCCCAGTATCAAAGAGTACGTAAGCGTAAATATCGTTTAGGAGATACGTACCAGATACCACGTGGGGGTCCTGACGAGCGTCTCCTGCTCCCAACACAAATGCTCTCCCCTGAGCTCTCCCTTCGTTCCTCAATTTCGGACACTCATTCCTGATGTGTCCCGTTGCACCACATTCGAAACAGCCCCTCGGGTTGCTACCACTGGCACCCGGGGCTCCGGATCTACAGTCTTTGGCCATATGGCCCAAACGTTTGCTGTTTCCGCATTGGGTTGGACAGGGGCCAGGGTTGTGGTGGAAGGTGCATTTGGTGCAAAAAGGCTTAGTACCGGTATAGCTTCTCCTTGACTCAACTCCTGCTACATAGGCTTTAACGGTCTCGGGTTTCTTGGACTGTGAACCCGTGTTCTTCCCGGTCTTTTCTTCCCACTTTCTCTTGTGTTCCCCGACTTTGGCTTCGTTCCTCCGGGATACTTGGTCCATAAGATTGTTGGCCATTCTGATGGCGTCCGGTATGGTGGATGGGTTGGAGGTGGTAACGTTCCCTTGTATTTGAGGAGCGAGTCCCCAAATATAGCGTTCAACCTTCTTGTATTCCGGAGTTACCATCTGCGGACATAGGATACTTAGTTCATGGAATCGGTTGGTATATCCTGCAATGTCCGTTCCTTTCATTGATAGATTCCAGAATTCTGATTCCATTTTCTGGAGTTCGTTTCTTGGACAGTACTCATCCGTCATCATCTGTTTCAGTGTGGACCACGTAAGCTGGTAGGCTTCGTCAATGCCTACAGACTGGACGTAGGAATTCCACCATGTGAGCGCGCTATCTTGCAAGGTGTGAGTAGCAAATTTTACCTTGTCTCCTTCAGCGCACCCGCTGACACGATATACGGATTCTAACTTTTCAAACCAACGGATCAAACCGACTGCTCCTTCGGTTCCATTAAAATACCGGGGTTTGCAACTTAAAAACCCTTTGATCCCACAACCTTTTGTGTGAGTTTCAGTTCCTCCTGTGGTGCGACTGGCACCACCATCCCCATTGGCTGTGCTATTTCGGTTTGCCTCGTAGGTAGCTATGGCGGCAGCCACCCTTTGGGCAACAAGCTCTTCAATGTCAGCTGCATTCATTGCTCGTTTTGGCGGCATTATCTTGAAGTTTAAAGAAAATCATAGTGTAAGAAGTTGAATCTTAAAGATGCGGCACAATACTAAAATCATCAAACAATAAATATCTGGGAATTTTCATTCGAAATTTTTCTTACATGCGGGGCGGGTTATTACCCGAAAATTTTATCCTATGCTATTACATGATATTTTTCCTACTAATACACAGGAAATGGAAAAGAACTAGGTGTGGGAGTGATTAGAGTTCTCTCCCTTTTCCATTGAGTGGACGCGCTGTGTCAACTCCTCGATCCGGGCTTGGCTCTCGGCTAGTTGCTGCCGGAGCTCATTCAGTCCGTCCTGTTGTATAGCAAGGGCGTGCTAATTGGCCCAATATATGTTGGAGTTTTGCAACTCCTCCCGCTCTAAACGAGCGGTCATCTCCCCGATATCCAGGTTAAGTGACCGGATCTGGTGGTCATGCCTGGTAGACCTTGCGATCAAAAGTGGTATGGTCTGATCGGCAGGCTCTTGAGTGAGCGATGAGACAGGTGCGGAAGATGGTCCTCCGATCTCGAAGTTTGGAGGAACTCCCTCCATTTGCCTCCATTCGCGGAGGGTCTCCGGTATCCAAGTCCATCGCCGGGCGTCTACCCGTCGGTGTGGTGTCGGGGGATTGGGCTGGGGAGTCGGAACAGGAATAGATTCCCTTCTCGGTATGATTACCCGTTTCCGGGGTGTGTACAACATCTTTGGGCCGTTAGGATAAGGCCTATACGGCTTATATGATGGTTCGGCCGGGTGATATGGGACGCGAGCAGGGGTCGTCGGTGGTGAAGGATCCTCTTCCTCCATCGGTTCTTCTTCGGATTCCTCCATCGGATCTTCCGACGGGTCCTCCTCCTCCGAGGTTTCTTCTTCTGGGAAGACTTCCGTGGCCGTGGGACTTGCGGGAGTGTATTCCTCCTCTGAGTCCGACAGGATGATAATTTCTGGATGGTTCATGGTTTCTGCTAACAAGGTTCATTTGTAATCTTTTAGTTAGTTACAAAAATATTCTTAAAATCAGAAATTTTTACGTGCAGTTATAGTCTAGGGTACTAATGCAACCTTGTTCACTATAACTATGGCTCTGATACCAATCTGTCACACCCTGCTACCTCGGTTGGCAGCGAGACGTGACGAGTGCGGAAGCGTAACCATAATTATAACGAACGACCACTATATGGACGTTTTCGAAATATTACATCATTAAAATTTAAAAATGTAATAATGTTTTACAAAATGAAAGGAATGAAGTTCGCATAATACAGAGATTCTAATACATAATTAATGCGTCCAAAAATAATGCAGTCAAATCTCCGTTAGTTTCGAAATATGCATGCGACTCCATGAAATGCGGAAGCTTGAAAGTTGGTGTATCCGAAGGCACACTTGCCTTAATTACCTGAAAATACATGCTAAAATACGTCAACAAAATTGTTGGTGAGTTCATAGGTTTACACGAAAAGACCAGTTGTATGGACATTATCAGATGCGTTGAATTTATAAAAATCATAAATTCCATGAGATGTATTACGTAAACCATCATGTCACCGAAGCTTAATTAGAATGTATTTGCCCCGAGCAGTATTCCCAAAATACCGTGTGTTGAATATATATGCACCCGCTGTTAGCTAAACCACTAACCCGAGTGGGGGACATGACTCCCAATAGATCTATTCACAATATATTCGCGCTTGCAAACAAATGCAACTAACGATTTCATGATATAAGGGCGGAGATTCTCATACGTAATACATAATAGAATCGAGAAGTTTTCGTGTCCATATAAAAACGAAGCATGTATTTCATCCCAAAACATAACAGTGTGAAAAATGGGACTATGAAGACTCACCTTGTTGGTTTTTGATGATGTTTTTGGATCTGTGTTAAGCACTTGTTCGGATGGTCGAGACTCGTCCTAATATTTTTACGAGTTCGGGTCAATATCATTATAATACGTGTTGGAGTACTTCGTAATCGTTTTTATGTACTTGTGATGTATGAATTATTTTTGTGGGGTGTTATACGTGAATATCGATTTATGGATATTTATTTTCTAAAATGGTTTGCATGCATGCATACTCACGTATATATGTACATATATATATGTTTATACGAAAATGCATACATATATATACGAGCATGTGCATTATTATGAAAAAAAGTATTCATACATTTTGCATGGAAAATTATCACGAGTATTATGAAAACCGAATTGTAAATGAAAAATATTACATTTTTAGTAAATATCTTTAATTTTTCATGTTTTATATATTTTTAAGGTGGAAAATAAAATGAATGAGAAAAACTTACAGAAGTTGAAGAATGCTTTGAATTTTGGCCGATTTGCTTTGAGAGGGTTTGTGAGTTGGTGTGTTTTTGTGAAGTGGGTTTTGTCTTCTATTTATAGAAGAAAATTGGTTATTAAAAATAAAGATAAATTAATTAAAATTTTCAATGAAATGATGAAAAGTGAAATGGTGGAATCGGTTGAGTGTTGGGCAAAAAGGTGTGGCCGATTCATGATTGTATGTTGCATGTTGTTTATTATTAAAATAATACAATAGTACAAGCTAGTTGTCCTTTAAAGGACAACTTACTTTTTAGAGTGATAAGTAGTATGGGTTTTCAATTTTTATATTAATAAAAGTACAAAAGTGTGCACGAAAAGGTGGTAGTGATAATTTCGGATATATATATATATATATATATATATATATATATATATATATATATATATATATATATATATATATATATATATATATATATATATATACATACTTAGAAAATTTCCTGAAATGTTAAACTCGATTCAAGTGTGAATCGAGTTTGTTGCAGTGTCAATCGAGTTTTATATCTTTATACCCGAGTTTTATGCCTTTGTTATTCGAGTTTTATGCCTTTGTTATTCGAGTTTTATGCCTTTGTTATTCGAGTTTTATGCCTTTGTTATCCGAGTTTTTTTTGCTTCTTTAATCGAGTTTCTTTGTTTAACTGTTCGAGTTTTTATGTAGTTTCACTCGAGTTTCATCCCTTAGGAATCGAGATTTGTATCTTTATCATTCGAGTTTTATATTGCATCATCCGAGAAAATCCCTTCTTCATTCGAGTTTCATCAGAGTGTTATCCGAGTTTACACTTACATGATTCGAGTTTCATGTAATATCGTTCGAGTTTATTAATTGTATGATTCGAGATTCATACAACATTGTTCGAGTTTCTTATTTCATTATTCGAGTTTCATATTAGTTTAATTTTTGAGTTTTGTACCTTATTTTTAGGCCAGTTGTTACATATGGAAACATCTGCTCCTTGTTCCTTGATTACTTAATTGTATGCTAGGAACGTACGATAGACACTGCTGAAACTGGACAACTGTTTTTCCATGTTCCTTGATTACTTGCATTGCTCAGGACTGCTGTGAGTGACAGATTGCATTACTTACTTGCATATGTTTGGGTACTAATAGGTGATTGTTATCGACTTGTATGGAAACATCTGCTGCTGGTTGTTCCTTGATTACATAATTGTATGCTAGGAACGTATGATAGACACTGCTAAAACTGGACAACTGTTGTTGCATGTTCCTTGATTACTTGCATTGCTCAGGACTGCTGTGAGTGACAGATAGCATTACTTACTTGTATGGAAACATCTGTTGCTGCTAGTTCCTTGATTACTTAATTGTATGCTAGGAACGTATGATAGACACTGGTAAAACTGAACAACTGTTGTTGCATGTTCCTTGATTACTTGCATTGCTCAAGACCGCTGTGAGTGACAGATTGCATTACTTACTTGCATATGTTTGGGTACTTATTGTTGATTGTTACTGACTTGTATGGAAACATCTGCTGCTGCTTGTTCCTTGATTACTTAATTGTATGCTAGGAACGTATGATAGACACTGCTGAATCTGTACAACTGGTGTTGCATGTTCGTTGATTACTTGCATTGCTCAGGACCGCTGCGAGTGACAGATTCCATTACTTACTCACAAATGTTTCGGTACTTATTGGTGATTGTTACTGACTTGTATGGAAACACCTGCTGCTGCTTGTTCCTTGATTACTTAATTGTATGCTAGGAACGTATAATAGACATTGCTGAAACTGGACAACTGTTGTTGCATGTTCCTTGATTACTTGCATTGCTCAGGACCGCTGTGAGTGACAGATTGCATTACTAACTTGCATATGTTTGGGTACTTATTGGTGATTGTTACTGACTTGTATGGAAACATCTGCTGCTTGTTCCATGATTACTTATTTGTATGCTAGGAACGTATGATAGACACTGCTGAAACTGGACAACTGTTGTTGCATTTTCCTTGATTACTTGCATTGCTCAGGACCGCTGTGATTGACAGATTGCATTACTTACTTGCATATCTTTGGGTACTAATAGGTGATTGTTACTGACTTGTATGGAAACATCTGCTGCTGCTTGTTCCATGATTACTTAATTGTATGCTAGGAACGTATGATAGACGCTGCTAAAACTGGACAACTGTTGTTGCATGTTCCTTGATTACTTGCATTGCTCAGGACCGCTGTGAGTGACAGATTGCATTACTTACTTACATATGTTTGGGTACTTATTGGTGACTGTTACTGACTTGTATGGAAACATCTGCTGCTGCTTGTTCCTTGATTACTTAATTGTATGCTAGGAACGTATGATAGACACTGCTGAATCTGGACAACTGTTGTTGCGTGTTCCTTGATTACTTGAATTGCTCAGGACCGCTGTGAGTGACAGATTGCATTACTTACTTGCATATGTTTCGGTACTTATGGGTCATTGTTACTGACTTGTATGGAAACATCTGCTCCTTGTTCCTTGATTACTTAATTGTATGCTAGGAACGTACGATAGACACTGCTGAAACTGGACAACTGTTTTTCCATGTTCCTTGATTACTTGCATTGCTCAGGACTGCTGTGAGTGACAGATTGCATTACTTACTTGCATATGTTTGGGTACTAATAGGTGATTGTTATCGACTTGTATGGAAACATCTGCTGCTGCTTGTTCCTTGATTACTTAATTGTATGCTAGGAACGTATGACAGACACTGCTAAAACTGGACAACTGTTGTTGCATGTTCCTTGATTACTTGCATTGCTCAGGACTGCTGTGAGTGACAGATAGCATTACTTACTTGTATGGAAACATCTGTTGCTGCTAGTTCCTTGATTACTTAATTGTATGCTATGAACGTATGATAGACACTGGTAAAACTGAACAACTGTTGTTGCATGTTCCTTGATTACTTGCATTGCTCAGGACCGCTGTGAGTGACAGATTGCATTACTTACTTGCATATGTTTGGGTACTTATTGGTGATTGTTACTGACTTGTATGGAAACATCTGCTGCTGCTTGTTCCTTGATTACTTAATTGTATGCTAGGAACGTATGATAGACACTGCTGAATCTGTACAACTGGTGTTGCATGTTCGTTGATTACTTGCATTGCTCAGGACCGCTGTGAGTGACAGATTGCATTACTTACTCGCAAATGTTTCGGTACTTATTGGTGATTGTTACTGACTTGTATGGAAACACCTGCTGCTGCTTGTTCCTTGATTACTTAATTGTATGCTAGGAACGTATAATAGACATTGCTGAAACTGGACAACTGTTGTTGCATGTTCCTTGATTACTTGCATTGCTCAGGACCGCTGTGAGTGACAGATTGCATTACTTACTTGCATATGTTTGGGTACTTATTGGTGATTGTTACTGACTTGTATGGAAACATCTGCTGCTTGTTCCTTGATTACTTAATTGTATGCTAGGAACGTATGATAGACATTGCTGAAACTGGACAACTGTTGTTGCATGTTCCATGATTACTTGCATTGCTCAGGACCGCTGTGAGTGACAGATTGCATTACTTACTTGCATATGTTTGGGTACTTATTGGTGATTGTTACTGACTTGTATGGAAACATATGCTGCTTGTTCCATGATTACTTAATTGTATGCTAGGAACGTATGATAGACACTGCTGACACTGGACAACTGTTTTTGCATGTTCCTTGATTACTTGCATTGCTCAGGACCGCTGTGATTGACAGATTGCATTACTTACTTGCATATGTTTCGGTACTTATTGGTGATTGTTACTGACTTGTATGGAAACACCTGCTGCTGCTTTTTCCTTGATTACTTAATTGTATGCTAGGAACGTATGATAGACAGTGCTGAAACTGGACAACTGTTGTTGCATGTTCCTTGATTACTTGCATTGCTCAGGACCACTGTGAGTGACAGATTGCATTACTTACTTGCATATATTTCGGTACTTATTGGTCATTGTTACTGACTTGTATGGAAACATCTGCTCCTTGTTCCTTGATTACTTAATTGTATGCTAGGAACGTACGATAGACACTGCTGAAACTGGACAACTGTTGTTGCATGTTCGTTGATTACTTGTATTGCTCAGGACTGCTGTGAGTGACAGATTGCATTACTTACTTGCATATCTTTGGGTACTAATAGGTGATTGTTACTGACTTGTATGGAAACATCTGCTGCTGCTTGTTCCATGATTACTTAATTGTATGCTAGGAACGTATGATAGACACTGCTAAAACTGGACAACTGTTGTTGCATGTTCCTTGATTACTTGCATTGCTCAGGACCGCTGTGAGTGACAGATTGCATTACTTACTTGCATATGTTTGGGTACTTATTGGTGACTGTTACTGACTTGTATGGAAACATCTGCTGCTGCTTGTTCCTTGATTACTTAATTGTATGCTAGGAATGTATGATAGACACTACTGAATCTGGACAACTGTTGTTGCGTGTTCCTTGATTACTTGTATTGCTCAGGACCGCAGTGAGTGACAGATTGCATTACTTACTCGCAAATGTTTCGGTACTTATTGGTGATTGTTACTGACTTGTATGGAAACACCTGCTGCTGCTTGTTCCTTGATTACTTAATTGTATGCTAGGAACGTATAATAGACATTGCTGAAACTGGACAACTGTTGTTGCATGTTCCTTGATTACTTGCATTGCTCAGGACCGCTGTGACTGACAGATTGCATTACTCACTTGCATATGTTTCCGTACTTATTGGTGATTGTTACTGACTTTGTATGGAAATATCTGCTGCTGCTTGTTCCTT
>JAANYP010003161.1:0-15627 GCA_020465985.1 Centrapalus pauciflorus
CATATATATATGTGACTAGTCTATGTGTAAACATCAGGCCATGGCATCATCCTTTTGTCTTTGATTTCACATCTTACACTACATATGAGCTTCCTTCATCAACCCTTTCTTGCATTACCCGTTAATAAAAGCATTATAAGTTGCAACGTTTGGCCTCTCCCCGTTGCTCTTCATCTCCCTAAACATCCATCTATTTTCAAGGAAATCAGCTTGCTTACAAAATAATTGTATAAGCTAAACCTCTGTTAGCACAACTAACTTTTGTTCTTTTTCTTTTCAATTTATGTTTTCGATATTAAATGAATATGTTGAAACAAAATCAATATATCTAATCTAAAAATGAACTTGATGCATGCCTGTAAATACTCGATTCCAACATTAAATCAAATAATACGATAATTGTAAACAGAGACAATTAAAATAAACCTGTGAATAGAGTGAGATCGAGAAAAATGCAGAAGTTATCTAAGCAAAATCAAGTTGATTATCCAAAATCAGAGCATAATCACGCCATTTGCGTACAAGAGATCCAAAATCGAGAACAGAACGATATCATCTGCGGTTGAGCGATTGACAGGGTTGGGCGATTTCATCAGCGACTGGGTTGAGCGATTGGGTAGTCGACGGAGATATGAGAATCGAGAGATCGACAAATATGAGATTTTAGGGATATCAATATTTTCTAATCGAGAGATGTGGCTGGTAAGTGCACAAACTGAATTGAGAGATTTTAGGGATTGACAAAGATGAGAGAGACGAGACGTACATGAGAATTGAGAGGGCTTAGGGTTTAACTTTTGAAGATTGGGTCAAACTGAATACAAGAGTCCACGCTTTTTAGTCATGCAAAGGCTTTTTAGCATTCTTTTACTTAATATAAGCCCACAGTTATGTTTGTTGTATTTTTTTTCACTTTTAAAAGTGTGAACACTTTATACATTTTACACGTTTTAAATTGTAAAAAAAATAAATTATATACGTCTAAAAATGTGACAATGTAATATATTTTTTCATGCTTATAATTGTGAATATTATTTGTCCACGTTTATTAAAGTGTACCTTTTTTCTACAATTATAAGTATTCTTTCATAATATTTGTTTACATTTATAAAAGTTATCATTTTTGACACACTTAAAAGTGCAATTAAGATGAAAATATTATACACGCTTTGATCAACCGCGTAAAAAAAAGTGTGTATAATAGGCATTTTTTTTGTAGTGACATTGCTAGAGAAATGAAAAAAAAAAAATTTTAACCAATATATTGATCCAACTTAAGAATTCATATAAAATTTATACATATAATTGAAATATCGTAACTTGTATTTGTCTTCATTTCCATTCTTTTTAATTTTCTCTACCAAACGCAACCTAAGATCCATGTCTTTTGCCAATAAACACCTCTCTCCTTTATAAAAAGGGAGACACGGCACATTCTTTCCATGAGATTTCACTTACTCTTTTTATTCTCTCTGCAACCCTTATCGCCATCCACTAGTAGAGTAAAGTCATTTAACCCCGGTTATTTTTCAAATAGACCCCGGTTTTTGAACTGGGGTTAAAGGTGATGGGGTTGTTGATACATGTCATGGACCCCGGTTTTATAACCGGGGTTAAAAACTTTTTGACCCCGGTTCTTTGTTAATAAACAGGGGTTGAATATCTTCAGTTTTGTAATATTAGGTAACATAGACCCCTGTTTATTAATAAAGAACCGGGGTTAAATCTTACATTTTTTCAAATAAAAAAAATTTTCTAGACCATTTCTTGTACATTATCACAAATGAACTAAAACATACAAAAGTAAATCTGTAACTACACTATACTCTCACAATAACAAAATAAAGTTAGACATTAAAAAGTTACCCCAAAAGCCATCCATCAATATGTCCACCTTCGATTGTAATGAAGAAGTTGTGCAGTTCGAGATTGTCCGTTCTTCAAACAACAAAGTCATCTGTCACATGGTGAATCTATATTCTTTTCCAAGGAAGTGGTTGAATGAACTGATGGATAATTTTGCCTTAAATGTACTAATTTATGAGAGCTCCAGGATACTGTGAATGAATAAAGAGTGCTATTAAGACGCCCCTGGAAGAGTGTGGTGTTGGTATCCCCGTACAAAGCAACGGTGACAACGATAGTTTTGGGATCTTTTAAAAGGCAGCTACAGATTAGCATCAGATGTGAAAAGATGATCAGATCATGAAAAGAAGACATTGATGAAAAGAAAATGTTGACCGGACTCTATTGAGAAAAACTAAATTGAGGCTGAATATTTCCAAAGTACAATTGTATACATGTATACAACACAATCACCCCTTATAAAAATAAAAAAAAACAAAGCAAGTTCAATGAATATTCCAGTTCTAGTTTGAATTCAATCACCCAAAATTATAGATTTTCATGATCATCTGATGACGAGGTGATATGCAAGTAATATGAGCCCATACCTTTTATATTCCACGTTGTCATTATGATTTATGTCTACATATATTATTACATTGCAATGCAAATAAAACCAACAATTATAATTATATACACCATAGTAATATCAAACCACAAAATATTAACCAATACTTGTTGGGACAACACTTACCTCATACTGAGAACTACCACGAGATATATGCCTTTTTTCCAATTCTTTTTCTTGTGTACATATTGTTTAATGACTATTCCATACTCTGTTTTCTTCATTGCAACCTTCTCCACATAAAGAGCTCTCTTCTATGTACGGAATAATCGAAGGCAGCATCATGCGTGCTTAAATGTAAGGGAAAAATGAACAGACCAGTAGAAGTGATTATGAGGAAGATTCACAAGGGGAACATAATATCTGAGAATTGTTAATCATCTTTACAAATGCACAGGACAACATAGTTGAGAGAAATGGGGGAACAGAGCAACTCTTAATAATTTATTTACCTCTTCAAACTAATCAAATAGTTTCATGAACCTTATCAAATATCACCACCTCTTGTGTGCTGCTGGAGAAACCAACCTCAAGCCTAAATACATCTCAAACTACAAACCAAAGATATCGATTAACTACAAACCAAGGATATCAAACTAAGTTGCTGCAGCAAATTACTTTCCTCCTGTAAGTAAGCTGAAATGAAAGAAAAAAGGAATATGAAACTTACAAGAATATAAAAGCCACGAGTTCTCTCTCCATGAATGATAGTGGATTCAGAATTATCATGAGATCTACAATGAATGATAGTGCATTCAGGTTGTTATAAAGTGGTAATGGTGACCTAAAAGCTCATGAATGAAGCTGAATAAAAGCATGAAAACTATGAAAACCATTCAATCTATCTGGCTAAGTATGAGAATATGATGGTAAAAGCATTTAACAAATCAACTAGGATTTTATAATAATTCCAGAAAAATATTTGCTTGAAATTAGACACAGCAAGTGATTCCTCAAATATCTATAAAGCCTAAAATACTCAAATTTCATAAGCTTTCGAATGCTAAAGTACCCAAATCTATCTTCCCAAAAAACACATGCCTTGGATTTCATAAGCTTTCATAACATTTACCAACACTACTACAAAAAGTACCTTTTACAAACTGTCAATAACAAAGATATCACATATGTTTGGCCATATAAACAGTCAAGAACAAAGATATCGCAGATAATTGGCCATTAAAATTTTTGTAATATTAATTAAAACATGTCTATCTTCCCAAATATTTGGCCATATAAACAATCAATGACAAAGATATGGCAAATCCCCTAATTACGAATTCTGTTATGATAAAATAATCCCTCCAATTAATTTCATGTGAGGTTACCTGAATTACAACTTATAATGTTGTAACAGAGCATATAGAAGTAGAAAAATCAAACAACAACCACATTTACTTGTTTATAATCAAAGCCAGATGTAGATTTAGAACAAGATGCGAAACCTAGTTATAATAATAATAATAAAAGAAATTGTAACAGGACAGTGATTCTTGTTAAGAACGAGTACAACCCTAGAGCAATGGATTCTAGTTAATATGTAACGATTACCTTCAATAAGTTCTTAAAATCAAGAAATCAGTCCTTGAACTTAGTTCTGGACATCGCGTACAACCCTAAAAAAAAGAATAGTTAAAAACCATTACTTTAAACTAATCGATTCATGTGTGTAGGAAAAACTAAAATGTTATTGTTACCTTGGAGACTCGAAAGGCCATTTCCTAAATCGATGGGTTTGATTTCCAGATACATGAAATCAGGTACTGAGGGGATCGAGCAGATTGAATAGATCAGAAGAGGAGCAGTTCGTGGCTTCTAGCTTAGGTTAGCAGTTGGGGTCACGTACATGTGTGTTGGTGCTCAGATGTTAGCCAAAGAGAGGAAGACGATGAAATTGATGAGGCGTTGGGTGATGGCGTCGGTGGAGAAAAGGGTGGAAGAAGATGAAGGTTGAGGTCTGGTATGAGAGCAGGAGGGAGAGGAGAAAAGGGGAAGAAGATGAAGAACGGTGGTGGTTAAGTTGTGGTCTGGTACGAGAGCAGGAGGGAGAGGAGAAAAGTGGTCTGCATTTTGTTTTTAGGGTTAGGAAGCTTGTAAGCGGGAGATGAAACTCTGGGAGGGGAATGGGGCGGGAGAAAAAAAAAAGACGATATAATTAAGTTTAGACCCCGGTTTTTTATCACTAACCGGGTTTGATTTTAAGAAAAAAACACGGGAATATATACCCGCGGTTGTTTACATTAAAACCCGGGGGTTCTTTCTTCAAAAATACATGTGGAACCCATAGACCCCGGTTTTTGAGTTGTATTCTATATAACCTAGGTCTATTTGAAGGGGTTGAAGGATGTTTTTGTACTAGTGATCCAGGGGCATCACCCGTTCTAGGCGGTTTCCACCAAGAGATTATTATCCTCCTGGACCCGTTGGACAGAGGCTTATCTTCCTCCATATAACTTTCTCCCTTTCTCATACTATCACATACACGTACACACATAATTTTATTGTGATATATTAGATCACTGATCATATTCTGATTTTACCATCGGAGGTGGCTCTCAGGATTCACGCATTGGGCCATTCTAATGGGATGTGTTAGTCTTTTTTCAAGTTCGGGTTTGACAAAGAATGACTATATCTCACGTTTGATCCGATCTGATGAAAAAAAGGTATAAACACATTAAAATCCATTATAATGAAACATATAAACGATGAAACAAAATAAAAATATAATTAAAATATAAGTGAAACTTTATAAGTTAATAACACTTGTACAATTAGAAATTATTGTCCAGAAAATATATAATAAAAATTATAGTGAACTAAAATTAATATTTTATTGAGTTAGTCTTCTAACAATTTACAATACTATTATGGTAAAATTACTTTTAATTTGGCAACAAAATTATTACACGAAAGTTGGGAATTTTTTTCCCCTCCCCAAGGAAGAATTAAATGTGAACAAAATTATTTGGTTTTGTAGGGACAAAAAATGGTAGCCGCAAACCATGGAACGCGTTTCTATCAATGACCACACACTTTATTGTCTCTCTGTCATCTGATAACTTGCTTTGAGCCTTTGATCGGTTGGACCATCTTCAAAAACTAGATAATTTAATAATGATTTTTAACTTTAGAAAGTGATTATAACCCTAACCCGACCGTGTCAGGTGTTAGTGTGACTTCAAAATTGAGAATTCGAGTCTCGTTATTAACAAAAGTATAGATTAAGAGTAGACTTATATGGATGTGTATGTTCTGTAGTACAAAACAAAACTCCAGACAAAATAAATCTAAATTTTTTAATAAGCAGCTAGATTTACCTTGTCATTAAATAATATATAATCTATAACCACTAATAAATAAGTAAACATTAGTTCTTTGGATTCCACGACTCATTACCAACAAATTTTTTTTTGAAAGGCGACTAATTACCAACAATTGGGTTGGTGGTTCCGGAAAATGCAAGCTGCATCAATGGAAATAAGGTAATTATATATATTATAAATAGGGAAAATGACATCAAATAGCTCTGAACTTTTGACTTTGTACACATTTATGTAGTGAATTTTTTTTTGTGCACATTTGGTTAAAGTTTCAAAATTGTTCCAATTTGGTAGTTGGCGTACCTGTTAACCGGTTGCTTCCGGTTTCGATGCCTACGTGGACAATTTTTTAATGACGTATCTACCCGTTTTTATATTAAACCCGGTTTTATCTATGTGGCAACCCGTTTTTTAAAATCATCCAATTTTATTACCCGGTTATAAACCCGGTTCTTACAAGTTGGATCGATTGTATGAAAAATGAACCGGGTTTATAACCGGGTGATTTTAAAAAACGGGTTACCACATAGATAAAACCCGGTATAATACAAGAACGGGTAGCCACGTCATTAAAAAATTGTCCACGTAGGCATCGAAACCGGAAGCAACCGATTAACAGGTACGCCAACTACCAAATTAGAACAATTTTGAAACTTTGACTACCAAATATGCACAAAAAAAAGTTCACTACATAAACGTGTACAAAGTCGAAAGTTCAGAGCTATTTGATGTCATTTTCCCTTATAAATAACACTAAACAGAATGTACAAACAATTAATATTAAATTGTTGCTGTGAATTGAAACAAGAAATGGATCCAGTGATCGTATTATAAATTTCAATTACCTTGGCGTCCATTGGTGGGTTGTTTGTTCGAGAAGTTATGTGAAATATGTTACTAATTTTTTCAAAATATCTCATGAATGTGAACTTGCATGTATCTTATAGGGGATAAGCATGTTGTTGGAGCCGTCAATATGCAACTTGAAAAAAAAAATGTAGAAAGATATGCGTTTAGTTAATGAAAATTAGTCATTTTTCAATTTCAGTTTTTAAGTTATAGTTTTCGGAAAAAAAAAAACAAAGGTTTATATAAAAAAGGAAAACTTGTGTAGATGATTAAGTTTTAGTTTTAAGAAAAATAATATGGGTGATTATAAATTAAAAAAATAAGATAGGTGATAGAATAGTAAGTGAGAGAAAAAGATTATTATAAAGAAATATAAGGTAGGTAATACAAAAAATAAGAGAGAGTATGAAAAGTGGTATTTTAAAAAATGAAATGAGAATTTATGAAATTGTTATTAAGTAAACAAGTTTTCATTTTTTTGAAAAGTGAGATGAAAATTTTAGGAATTTTCGGTAACTAAAAAGTGAAATGAAAATTTTCGGTACTTACTTTTTCGATACTTACTATTTCTAAATGAGATAGGTGACAGAATAGTAAAAAAATAATCTCTACTACTAATAAAACATTTAGTTTTCTACTATTCATAATGCATAAGCTACAACTTCTTAAAGCTAATTTCTTGAATTTTAAGACATACCACTTATAAAGCTTAACGTACAACCTTTAAAGCAAAAAAATACAGATTTGGATTTTATTGAGCAATGCAGTGCATGGGGAATCAACAGCATTGGAAAAAAACACACGCCTCCTCTGTACAATTTTTGTGGGAACTGAAACGCGCACTTCCTCTCCTAAACCCTAAAATGTTTCTCTTCTACACAGGAAGCTGAACCTGAGCTCTCTCTTCACCCTCTAAAATCTTTGGCTAAAGAATATTTATTCCAAGAAAACAAAATCTGTGATTCTTGCGTGAGGCTTCAACTGGTGGTGCCTCAACCTGTGATTCTTCAATAACGGTCTCCATTTCACTATGCTTGTTGGTTTCCTCTTGGTTAAAACACCGATGGTATCTCGAAGTTGGTTCTGGCTTTGGCTCTTCTCAATCGTCTAGCGGCGGCGGCGTACGCACGTGCCACTTCTTCTGCAGTGTTAAATGTTCCTAACCAGGGTCTGCAGCATCCGATTCTATCACGTATTGAATGAGTGTCGTTAACTCGCCAAAAATAACCACTAAATACCTCATAAGTTAGGGTAAGAAGGGATCGTCTCCATAGGGAGCGAGATGTTAATTACACGTATTCGAGCAACTAGCGTTGCGAACTTTGGTTGATTGGAAAGTGATTATCTGCAAAAGAATGTTACTTGCTTTTATAAAATTCAATAAATTAACTACCTTGTGAAAACCTTGATTGAATGTGTTTAAATAAGTACGTTAAACGAGAATAACCACTCCCGGATTCAACACTTAGCTTTCGTGTTTTGCTTTCATGAACAATATTAAGATTACATAGACATAATCCTTTATAATCGTTATTAATGTCGTTACATGATCCTGGGTATAGCGCGTGTTACTTTAATTACTCGTCTTAATTAAACATATAACTCGGCACGAATAATAAATTATCAACGAACTATCTTACTAAACGCAACAAGATAAATAACCATAATAGTGTTTACGATCAAAGCATAAATATTCAACACACGTAAACATAAATAAATTGTTCATAAGCGTTCGTGGTTCCTCCAGGATCGACTATTGCGAAACTAGTCGGACATCGTGTGTGAAGTGATCAAGAGTTGTTGATTCATCGTAGGTAGAGCCGTGCTTTGTCTCGTGCATTCTTCGTAGCCGTATCCGCTCAAACGTGGTCAATCTAAGGTTTTTCCTTCTAAAAATGTGTCCCTTTTTTTGTCTGATACCTTCAATATATATAGGTTGACGTCAAAACTCTAATTAAAATGCAAAAGTAATTTTTATGGGTTGCACGCAGCCGCGGGCACAGGCCTGCGATGCTCTGCGGTCCAGGGTACGCTCCTCGTCTTTTGGTAGCCAAAATCATTCTGTTGAGGAACTGGTCTGGGCGCAGGCCTGCGCCCTGCCGTGCGCCTGACTCTCCAATTGAGCTCAAACTTGTCGGACTTTGTACTTGATATGATTGTCTCCCTGCATAATGAATTTTATGAATAGTTTAAACATTCTAAAGCATTTTTCCTTTTTAAAACTAACTCTTTTCACTTTATATACACGGTAAATTATAACCCGATCAAACTTCCCCAACTTAATCATTGATCGTCCCGAGCAACCAACGAAATCAGACTTTATAAATGTATCGGTTTATCAAGCGTGGAGGTCACAACGAATTCCATTTAAACAAACACTAGCCTTCATAATCACGTTTGTATTTAAAGACACGAACCGCGGTATTATCAGATATATCGTGACATCTCTTAGGACATTTGTGTAAAAATTCCTCACCACTACCATCCTTTTAGCTCAAGGTTATAGAGTTGAATTCACGTGTGTCACTGGACCATCTGTTTCCTCAGTGCATGCTTCTTGCCAATATTTTTTTTCTTTCTTTCTGTTGGTACATCCCGTGTGACGATAGCAGTCTAAGTTGTCTTACATTGTGATTTAGCATATGTTTGGTATATATATATTATGTATGATTGATGTTTATCAGTGTTTGTATGTTTGAACTTGATGTAACGTATTACAAGAAGTTCAAACATAAAGCTCAAAGATAAAATCAGTCATAAGGTAATATCATAAGTTTCAAACACTTAGTTGTTTATGTAAAAGGCTAGATTCGAATTGCATAAGAGGATACAGTCGAATCTGTGATAGATTCGAATGAGTCCTTAGATTCGAATATAGGATAGATTCGAGTCTGTCATGTTGGACAGACTCGAATGGGCCTTGGGCCAGATTCGAGTCTGACCCACATCAGATTCGAATCAGGGTCTATAATTAGGGATAGACTCGAATGATTAGAGGACTTTTTGCAGAATTCGTGAGGAATTAAGCAAGAGGCGATCTCGAGTTTATCAGCTAGGTGAGTGCCGTTTCGGAGAGAATTAGTACGTAGGATCGTTCGTGTGTCGTTCGTTCAGCGTCTAATAGTCTCCGTGTTCCGTTGGTTGAGAGTTGTCCGTCTAACCGTCAACGAGGATTCCGCACTCGTTCACGGATCCGCGTCTAGATAGATCTTGCAGTCGTAGACCTTACAAGTGGTATCAGAGCCTACGGAGTGTTCTTGGTGTTCTTCGTGTTCATCAGATACATTCTAGGTTTCTTGACGCTAGTTGGACGGTTTTGCTCTCAAAAACGTGTTTTTGAGCTTAGCAAATTCGTATTCGGGAAACACTTTGTTGTTTTTCACGTTTTTGATCGAAATCATTATTTTTCGTTTGAAAAATAGTGGTTTAATCTGTAAAACGTCAAAAAATCAACGTGTTAGCCGTTTTTCGAGTTTGCGGCGCTCGAATCTATAGGGGTAATTAGGGTTTTACTTTATTTTCGAGTCTAACCTAAATACGCTCCTTTCGAGTCAATTTCAGAGAGTTTCGAGTCTACCTTGTTTCGAATCTGTTACTTCATTCGAATTGGATCTCGAGTCTATATTGTTTCGAGTTTGTTTCGAGTTTGTTACTGTTTCGATTCTGTGCTTCGAATCTGCTGACATTCGACTCTGCTGTGCCTTCGATTCTAAGGATCTTCGAATCTAAGGAGTTCTTCGAATCTGACATAACTTCGAATCTAAGGAGTTCTTCGAATCTGACATAATTTCGAATCTAATTGACTTTTAAGACTTAATCGAATTTAATCTCAAAAGATTTAATATTAATTAGTTTCGAATCTATCTAGATTCGAATAAGTTAGTCTAAATCAGTTTCGAATTAAATTAATTAAGTTCAAATTCAATTTCTTTCAGAAAAGATGTCAAACCTTCAGAAATTCCTTGAGATGGATCACGAAGTTGGGAAGGCAAATGCACCGCCAAAGCTGATGAAAGTTGAGGACTATTACTGGTGGAAGGACAGATTTACGGATTTTGTACGATTCAACGATATGCGCATGTGGGTGTGCATAGATGAAGGGTACATTCCACCAGTATCTGAAGTTGAAGGCCGTCAAAAGGTCTTGTCATATCAGATGATGAAAGAAGATGACAAGAAACTATTTGAAGCTGAAAACAAAGCTTTCTCCATTATCCGTATGGCTTTACCTCAAGATATTTTACACACATTTCGGACTCAAAGGACGTCGAAGGAACTTTGGGAGTCTCTCCAGAAAAGGTGTGAAGGTAATCCACGGGTGCGTAGAAAGCGTACAGAGCTGTTGACTCAACAGTTTGCGATTTTCAAGGCAATTAAGGATGAACAGTTGGATGATATTATCACAAGGTTCTATCATCTGATAACAGAGCTTGAAAGTCATGGCATTGAGTATTCGGACACTGACAAGAACAACAAGCTTCTTGATGCCCTACCAGCCAAATGGGCTATGTACGTGGCAATGATTAAGCTTAATGAGGACAAGTATTATGCTCAATCACTTGATGATATTGTGGGAACGTTGAGGGCATATCACTTCGAGATGATTAAGGCTGAGACTGATTACGAGCAAGTCCAGAATCCGGCTATGTATTTTGGAAAGACATCTAAATCATCAGTGACAGCTGAACCGAAGAGTGCTACAGCGTTTTTCACCGGAGAAACGTCATCGCCACCAGAGTCCGAAGACTCACTGAATCGCGCGTTCTTAGGGTTAGGAAGATCGGAAGAACCGCAACCTCAAGTCCATCAGGCACCGACAAGTCAGAGCTATTCAAAGATGCCGATGAGCGCAAAGTCCGCAGAAGAACATTTGAATCTGCTTGCTTCCTTTGTGGCAGCTTATGGAAATTGTGTTCAAGGGAAAATCAATGACCCAGCTCTATGGGATGAAGATTACGATCAGGTCGACCCTGATGACTTAGAGGAAATGGATCTTAAGTGGCAACTGGCCATGGTGACCCAGAGGGTTAAAAGATTCATTAAGCGAACTGGGAGGAATCTGCAAATGAACAACAAAGGGATAGGATTTGATAAGTCTAAGGTCAAATGCTACAACTGTCAGGGATTGGGACACTTCGCCAGAGAGTGTCAAAGACCGAAGGTAGAATCATACCAAGGACAGAGTCAGCATCAAGGACAGTACCAAAATCAGTCCCAACAGAGATACCTTCCGAGTTCTTCATCTGGTCAAGCCAATCTAGCGGGTCTAATATCCAATGTCACTTCTGACAGACAGCTAGATGGTACCTATGACTGGAGTTCACATCCTGAGTCCAATGCTAGAGCCTTCATGGCTGAAGTTACTGAAACTGGATGTGATGTGGATGAGCAGACCACACGGGACAGCAGTCCGATGTGGGTAGAGAAAGCGAATGATCAGACCGTGCTGGAGTTTGCTGCTCAGATGGCCAACGTGGAATCTGATAACTCTAAGGTTAGTCTTTCTTATTCTCTATTTTCAGAATTATGTGCTTTGTGTGCTACTTCTAATGATAGGTTAAATCTAGTCTTAGAATCACATAAAACCATATCTGCTCAAAATGAAAATTTAAAAATTGAAAACGCTAGCCTAAATGATATAAAGCAAGATTTAAAAGAAAAGCTTAAGGCTGATGCTCAAGACGTAATAGTTCTAAAAGACAAACTGAGTGAGCAGTGTGTTAGGATAGAGCTTATGTATGAGCACGTAGAGGCCTTGACCAAAAGTCTGAAAGACAAGGACATAGAGCTAGCCGAGACCAAGGTTAAGGTAGCAGAGGCAAATAGCAAGCTGGAAAAGTTTAGGAATTCGAGCCTAAACCTAGGAAAAGTCTTAGATGCCCAAAGACAGTCTAAGAAGCCTGTAGGTCTAGGTTTTCACGAAATTCCTCCACCATTCAATGCGAACTATGTGCCTCAGCCTCAGGAGAAAACTGACAAGTCAGTAGTTTTAGAGGACCTACCTGAACCGACACCTGAGCCTACAGTTGAAAATACACCTAAGGTGGATGACTCTACTGTCAAGGTCAAGAAAGTGAAATTTGTGTCTTCCTCCAGTGAAACACCTGCAGGAAAACAGAAAATTTCATGGGCTGACCAGGTCGAAGAGACAGACACTGTAGATGTACCAAAGGAAGTAGACACTAGTGAGACACCTAGATCTAAGGGACCAACCAAAAAGTCCATGGATAAGATGTCTTGCTTTAGATGTCACGAGAAAGGGCATGTTGCTTCTCACTGTCCAAATAGGAAAGCAGATGTTACCCCTAAGACAGTGAACCCAACACCTGTTAAGCCCTCAACAAGTGTGGCGCGCACGAGTAGTTCTCAGAGTACCGAGAAAACTGTGCAGGCTGCACCAAAACCTGTTGTGAAACAAACACCGGTTAAGGTTGGACCAAAAGAAGTGGTTAGGACAAATTCACTGAATCGTGTCATTAATCAATCTAGGTCAGCACCTCAACAAGTCTATAGGAGCACCACACCTAGCAGGTCACACACTCCAGTTAGGTCACATACTCCCGTTAGACATTATGTTCCGGTAAGAGCTCAGGGATCACAGTCTGAAATGCAGTATAATAAGAGTTATTCTAGAGCACCACAACAAATGCCTACTCAAAGGCAAAGAGTGAATCTAAATCACTCGGCACCACAACAGAATTCAGTTCAAAGGCCCAAGTCACCTGAAAGGCGAGATGGGTACTTGAAAGAGTTCACGTATGTGGACGAGAATGGTATTACCAAGTCAGTCATGGCTTGGGTTCCCCGTGATAACTAACCTATTTTCTTTCATGTGCAGGAGATAACTACCGGTCCAAACAACAAGTGGTTCGTCGACAGTGGTTGCTCCAGGCACATGACGGGGGAAAGAAGTCTTCTCACAGACTTCAAGGGGGGTAATAGGGGATTCGTATCATTCGCGGGTAACAAGGGTGGAAATATCACTGGAACTGGAGAAGTCACTAATGGGACGATTACTTTGGATCAAGTTTATCACGTTGATAAACTGGTTCATAATCTCATTAGTGTCTCTCAAATCTGTGATAAGAAGAACTCGGTGTTATTTACTGACACTGAGGCGTTAGTGCTAAAGCCTGGATTCAAAATACCTGAAGATTGGATATTGATGCGGGCGCCAAGGAAGAATGACTTGTACATGCTCGATATGAACAAGCCAGATACTTCGATGGGTCCGATCTGCTTACTATCAAAAGCTTCAGAGACGGAGTCCGTACTGTGGCACAGACGCATGGCTCACCTGCACCTGAGGAAGATGAATTACATTACGAAGCATGGATTGGTGCAGGGTGTGCCCATGAAAAGTTTTCAGTTCGAGGATAAGTGTCTACCTTGCATGAAGGGCAAACAGCATAAGAAGACACACAAGTCCAAGAAGCAGAACTCCATAGCCTCAACATTCGATTTGTTGCACATGGACCTTTTCGGCCCAATCAACAAAAGGAGTATTGGAGGTAGTTGGTACTGCTTAGTTATCACCGACGATTACTCACGTTTTTCTTGGGTTTTCTTTTTAGGTACGAAGGACGAGACGGCTGCGAGGCTCATCGGGTTCTTGGACCAAGTGGAGAACTCATATGGAACTAGGGTTAAATGTATTCGTAGTGATAATGGAACTGAATTCAAAAACACTGTAATTGGTGTATATTGCCTATCAAAGGGCATCGTGCATCAATTCAGTGCACCATATGAACCTCAACAGAATGGGGTGGCCGAACGTAAAAATAGAACTTTGATTGAGGCTGCAAGGACTATGCTTTCGGATTCAAAGCTTCCTACCATGTTTTTGGGGGAGGCAGTGAATACCGCGTGCCACATTTTAAACCGAGTCCTTACAGTCAAATCATTGAACAAAACATGCTATGAAATTTTGAATAAACGGCCACCTAACTTAACTGGATTCGAACCGTTTGGAGTACCATGCACACTTTTAAGAACAAAACATCAACCGAAGTTTGGTGAAAAAGCTGACGAAGGATACTTCCTAGGTTATGTGCCAAACTCACCAAACAAACGGGTGTTTAACAAAACAACTGGTACTGTGGAGATTGTGTATAACATTGAAGTCACAAGTTATACACATGAACCCCAAACTGGTCCGGAATGGATATTTGACTATGATAAGTTATTTGAGTCATTTAACATTCCTCTGGATGATAATGCAGGTACAATCGAGAAGGACATGGCGACGTTGCATCTGAACGACGATGGCCAAATCTTTCCAAGGACCACGTTCGAATCTACGTCCGAGCCTACTGCGACTGTAGATGGATCTCCAGAAGTTGCTGATCAAGAGGCACCTAACACTGAGAATCAGACTCAAGCTTCAAGTTCTAACTCTGAGGAAAACGTCCGTGAGGAGGAAAATGTAGAAGCTGAGCCTGTTCCCCCTTTAGGTGAAATAGGATCCAACTTAGGAGATAATCTAAGGGTTGATAAAATAGAGACCTCTAGGATTAACAAGAACCATCCAATAGATAGCATCATAGGAAATCCTAACGAGGGTGTGAGGACTCGGAGTAGTGTAAATAACAACACTGTGTTGTTGTCGATGATAAACGACTCCGAGGCATATCACACATGTCTATATTCATGTTTCATATCGCAAGTAGAGCCCAAAAATGTGCAAATGGCACTTAAGGACAACTCCTGGGTTGAAGCAATGCAGGAAGAACTTTCACAATTTAGGAAACTAGAAGTGTGGGAGTTAGTTCCGTTACCTCGAGGGGAGATTGCAATAGGAACCAAATGGGTTTTTAAGTGCAAGAGAGACGATCGAGGTATAGTCACGCGCAACAAGGCGAGATTAGTTGTAAAGGGTTTCAACCAAGAGGAGGGAATCGATTACAACGAGGTTTTTGCACCTGTAGCAAGGTTAGAAGCAATTAGGTTGTTTTTAGCGTTTGCCTCCTTCAAAGGCTTTAA
>JAANYP010003162.1:0-23108 GCA_020465985.1 Centrapalus pauciflorus
CTAATTTGTGAAGAGTAAGGGAGAACACTTTATCTTGGTTACAAGTTGGTAAGTCGATGATATCATTTTTTGGATCATCAGACGAACAGATTGTGCAAAGATTGTCGAGAAAGGTGATGAAGTCTAAAGTTCGAGATGAGTGCTATGGGGGAGTTTGAATTTCTTTTTAGGGTTACAAGTTGACGCAAAAGAATGAAGGGATGTTTATCCATCAAACTAAGTTATTCTATTAACATATTAGAAAGGGTGGGATGGAGGGAACTAAGTTGACTGCCTGCACAGTCAGCACGCCATTCAGTGATAACAATCTCGGGGCCGGTACTGAAAGTATAAGACCGATGTGTATCCGGCTTTATATCGGGCCATGATTGGATCATTTATATATTTAACTGCTTTCATAACCCCTGACATAAGGTTTGTCTGTTTGTATTTGTTGCAAGGTTTCAAGGCGAATCCGAAGGAGATCACATGAAAGAGGTGAAGCGGATTCTACGATACCTCAAGTCGAAGAACCAAAGCTGGGACTTTGGTAATCAGCGGAGGAGATCTGAGAGTTGGAAGCGTTCACGCGGATTCTGACTACGGAGGAGGGCGTCTGACGCGGCGCCAACTCTACACTGGGGGTTGTCATTCCTAGGAGGGAGATGGGTATCCTGGCAATGGCAAGAAACAAACATCGGTAGGACCATTTCAAAACGTGGCGAGGCCGAGTATGTTGCTGCTAGGAGTTGCTGCTCACAGGTTCTGGGGGGTATACAACAACAATGCAGGGATTAACGGTTTTGTGCTTCACTCAAACTCTATAGGGAGAGACAATCAATTCTACAATTGCTATACACTAATAATCCAGGTAAAACACAGTAAAACAAACACATAGAACATAAGGCTCATTTTATCCGTGATTGTGCTGAAAAGAACTTATCAAACTGGTAAAGGTGGGAACGGTGGCAACAGAAGATAATAATGCAGATTTATTTACAAAAGCGTTTGATAAGTCACGGTTTGAGTATTTAATTCAACTGAATGGAATGCGCAACCCAGAGTAATTTGACCTTAGTAGTAGTAAGTTTATTTTCTTTTAGAGTCGTAGTATTTCTTTCTTTACAGTAGTCTGCTAATTTAGGAAAGTTTCTAATTTTAGTAAGTTTCTAATTTTAGTAAGTTTCTATTTTTAGTAAGTTAGTAGGTTAACTTATTTTACTGCTTTTTCTTATGAAAAACAAAAAAAAAAAAGAGAGAAAATTACAAAAATACAAAAAAAAAGAGAATATCAGAATAGGAGTTAAGTCTTAGATTCATAGGTCCAAAGTGACGAAAATTAGCACAGTCGTTACAGACTCTAAGTGTTTAGGCTTTCACACATAATGCAACTAAATTCTAAGTGTTATACTTTATTTAGTTTGATGTGTTGGTAGGCATAATACATATAGGGAATCTCAAGGCTAATAAAATATTCTAGAAAAAGTCAAGCGTGTCACTAACTTAGATGTACGACCAATCGATCTTAATTTTTATGTACAAGACATACAAACATTGAGTCTAAATGAGGTATGCAAACCTTCTGGGGATGTATGGCAACATCAAATACATCTGAAAATGGAAAGAATAGAAATATCATGTAAAACTGAGAGTCGAAAACATGCAACTCTGTTGTACGTAAGTACAGACCTGTTGTCTCTGTTTAGATTCGGGTTAGCAGACATGTCGCTTTGTTGTACGTCAGTACAGACCTGCCACCGTTGTCTGCTAACTTTAAAAATAAACCTTAAGTCAAACTAAGACACTTTGTTGTATGAAAATACAGACCTGTGTCCGATGTTTGTCTTTTAAAGAAAGTTTGCAAATACCAACAAGTTAGAATCTTTGTCTGTGTGCCTTGATCATAAAAGTATGTCTATGTCTGCGTCACGTAAGATAATTTCCTGATAAATAAAAAGGCCAAGGGATATTCCGAAATGTAGAATGTTTAAAAGGGGTAAAATACCAACAATCGGCTAAATAGGTATGTCACGACAAACAAACAAAGGAATAAAAAATTCCTAAGTGTGAAAGTTTAAGTACTGAAAGTTAGTATCAGACATCGCTATCTGATTGAACCTTTCTTAGACTATACTCATCAAAAATATGTTGTTAAGTATTCAGCTTAGATTGTAAATTTTTCTTAAGTCTAGATTAAATTTTTTGGTCAAAATTTTATTTTACTTTATTTTATTTTATTTTTACCTTAGTTTATTTTATTTCATTTTAGTTTAGTTTAATTTTTACTTAGGTAAAAGGTCAAAAGTTACTGAGGGTGCATTCAAAGTTGGATAAAATAAACAATGCGTGAATTATCTTGAGTTTAGGGTAAAAGAATTAGCATAGTTTATATGTTACACAATACCGTAGAAAAAAAAATTGGAAAAGTTGAACTTATTTCAAAATTTTCGAAATTTTTCTAAGTATTGGTAGTTTCGAATCTAAGACAGACTCGAATGAGGAGTAATTCGAATCTGTCAGTAGATTCGAATCTACACTTAGACTCGAAGGTTGGTAGTATATTTAGGTCAACAGTGAAGTCATTTAATACTTACTGTTGTCGAATCTATACTCTCGAATCTATATTGGCGATTTCGAATCTGTTCTCGAGTCTACCGTTTCTCCCCTAAACGACATTTTGTCGACTTTGAAGACTGTGTGTTCGATTCTACAGACACTTCTAGGTATAATCAACGGGATTGTACAAGATTTGTGTAGTTTTATACACAATTTTAGGCTAAAACATCAAATTTTGAAGTTTTATGGGTCAAAATAGCAAAAACCAAGATTGGACCTATAAAAGATCAAATTAAAGACATAAATCATTGATTAGAACCTAGTTGAACTAATGTATGTGATTTACCAAGTTCAAAATGGTTAAAATCTTGGGTTTTTGTTGAAAAACCAACCGTCGGGGCTTCGAATCTATTCCTGGACCTTCGAATCTGTTCATGGGTTTCTCGAATCTGTCATTAGATTCGAGATGACCATGATATTCGAATCTGTCCATTAGACTCGAAGAGGGACTCTTCGAATCTGTCCATTACACTCGAATATGGACACTTCGAATCTGTTACTTTCGAATCTGTACTTTATTTACTTCGTTTAATTTAAATTTTATTAAACTTGTGGAAATTTAATTGTGTTAGATTTTGTATTTAATCAAGTACAAAATAAAACAAATTTTGAATTTAAACAAGTTTATTGATTTTTAATGAGTCTAACAGTTTTATTTATTGTGCAGATATGGCAGTTCGCGCTTTTGTCCCGAAGCATAATATGGTCCTTAATCCAGATAATAATATCCCTGAGGCGCAGGGTTTTCGTGAAGTTTTGGACTTCCTAGCTGAGTCTAGGATTAGCTATGCTTTATATCATAACATTCCAATTGTAATTTCGTATGTACGCCAGTTTTACGATCATTTACAGGTGGACTGTACTGTCACCCCGACAGTTATCAGAACCAGAATCGCTGGCCAGCCTCTAGTCTTCTCAGCAGATATGTTGCGCCAAGTGCTACAGTTGGGTTCTCAAGAACAAGAAGATGGGCCTATTGACTTTCCATTAAGTATTAGGCAGACTGCTTTTCTGAGAATGGGCTACAGTTTAGATGTGACAAAGTCGTCATACATGAAGAGTGGCCTGATTGGGCAATGGAGATTCCTGGTGCACGTATTCATGGTCTGTTCTTCTCGGAGTTCGTTCATCAAATTACGGCTCCAGAAAGGGAACGATTCTTGTTGTACCCAAGGTTCATTATGATGCTGATAAGGCATTTCTTGCCAGACTTGCCGCAGTCAAATGATTCTCTGAGTGTTAACATTATGGACAAACGGATTTTCGCTAATTGTTCCTCACACCGAGGAAGATTGGCTGTTCCTGTTGCTCGTCCATTGTTCGGAGCTATAGTGGATAGGGATTTTCAAGCCCCGGAAGTTGCCAACTGGGCAGGGGTCGTTGAGTTTCCACAACAACAACAACAGCAACAACATCAACAGCAACAACAGCCTCGTGCTCGGCCGCGTGACCCAAGACGCCGACAAAGACCAGCCGCGAGTCAAATTCAGGCAACCAGGCCTTCGACAAGCCAGCAACCAGAAGTTACAGAAGCCGGGCCCTCAAATATTCAAGAAGCTGGGCCCTCAAATATTGCGAGAGAAGCTGAACAGCTAAGCCAGACGCTTAATGAAATTTGGGAGGCAGGGCCTCATGCCAATGAAGACGTTGCAGCAGCACTGGTTGGTGAGCTGCTTAGTCCACCAGCAGAGGAAGATGATATTTTTAGAGACGTGGAGGAATACGAACCAGAAGGGGCAGATGACGGATTAACATCCTCGGAATCCGACTCAGAATCCGCGGAAGTTCTGGCAGCTGCAGTTCCTGATATTCAAATTGGAACTTATGGTTCGAGATTGATTATAAATGAAGGTGGTTCGAGGAGGCGCGTGAACAGGGAATTGGAAGAGTCTGATTTTGAAGAAGAGGAAGTTCCTCAACTAGTGACAAGGCAACGGGCCAAACGTCACAGGTTCATGCAAGGATCATCTTCAGCTCCTGTAGATCAATCAGAAATTCCACAACATCAAGAACCTCAAACCACCACTCCACCACCACCACCACCTCAAGATGAACCGTACATACCATCACCGTTCATTCCTACTCCTATACAGTCCATTCCATCTGCCTCGACCACATACACTGACAATCAAAGGTTTCTGCAGCTTAAAGCTCGCGTTGACTTCCAGAATGTCCAAATCTTAAGCCTAACCAAGGCGATCGGAGAAATTCAGACTCATAATGCAAATCTTGATAAAGAAAATGCCGATTTGAAGAAGATTGTGGAGCAAGTCCAGGAAGAGAACGTAGAAATCAAAACTTTTGTTTGCGATCAGGCGGCTGAGATAAGGTCGATGCGCTCCCTAATTGAGCAGTTAATGAAAAATTTACAGGCTCAGGGGGAGACATCGTGCCGAGATCAGGAGGTGCAGAGAAGAGATGATCATGAAGGCGATGATCCCGGTGCGAATAAAGAGATTGAGTCTGTAGATTTTCCTGCAGCTCAAGTTACACAAGTTCAGGGGGAGCCTAGTCAAGGCGAAGGAGAAAGAGGTGAGGCCAGTTCATCTAAACAGCCTACAGACTTTGAGATCAGTGAGATGATTGAAGCGCTCATGGATCTTGAAGATGATCCACTGGATGTAGGTTTTGATAACGAAGATGAAGAGCTGGAAGAAGGGGAGTTTGTGCCAGAGGAGATAGTCGACTGGCGGTCGGATGATGAAGTACTTGCTGATGAGGATGATGAAGCTGACGAGATAGTGGTGCAGCAGAATCCTATCACTGATACTTACATGATTGATGGAAATAAAATTGTCGATGCAGATATAGTTAATGTTGCATTGAATCCTCAGCCATCGACAGAAGAACCTGCAAGAGAGCTAACTAATGAAGAAAAACGAAAGCTATGGTTCAGGGCTGAAGAGAAGGAAGCAGCAATTAAAAAGACAATGAGAGTGCCAGGTACTGGGAAGCTGTCTGAGCGAATTTTAAGCTGGTTCTTTGACAGAGATCTGCAGCTATTTATAATAAAGAGAAAAGACGGGCTTCAGTACATGAGGCGAACTTTAAAAGCGTTCAACTCCCTGCCAAAAATCGAAATCACTACGCTAGCTTGGAAAGATCTTATAAACATTGGCAATGATCCCTACGCGAGCGTAATCGAAAGAATCATAAGAAAGGAAGGGAGATCAAGGAAGTTCGAACGTTTGAATCCAAGGGTCGGGAGAAGAGTAGAGGATCCGTCACGTATTGATCCTCTAACTGGACGACCTTGGATGAGGATTCACTACAAGCCGGCTAGATGTCTTAGGAGGGTTCCTCTCAAGCCAATGCCACAAAATATTCTGAAGAATCTGAAGTGGTGGTATGCTGACACGAAAACTGGGGAAGCGGTTATGGAAGACTTAGAAGAAAATGTTATTCTTAGAGTCTATGACCCGCTTCACCTGGTAAACCTATCTAAAGAAGATCTGCAGATTTTGTATAATTGTAAGATTTCCAGTGACGCACATATGGATACTGAGGCTAGTAAGTATGAAAATGTGGTCAAGGTATGCGTCGAGAAAGGTCTGTATGCTGGTAGTGTTTTGAATCAATAAATAAACCAAGTTCTTAAATCAAATGTGTGAATTATTAGAAGCTATCGTCATGGGGGAGTCTGTTGGTACATCCCGTGTGACGATAGCAGTCTAAGTGGTCTTACATTATGATTTAGCATGTGTTTGCTATATATATATATATTATATATGATTGATGCTTATTAGTGTTTGTATGTTTGAACTTGATGTAACGTATTACAAGAAGTTCAAACATAAAGTTCAAAGATAAAATCAATCATAAGGTAATATCATAAGTTTTATCACTTAAGAGTTTAAGTATTTTGGCTAGATTCGAATTACTTAAGGGAATACATTCGAATCTGAGATAGATTCGAATAAGACCTTAGATTCGAATGGGCTAGATTCGAGACTGTCAATATGGACAGACTCGAATGGGCTTTGGGCCAGATTCGAGTTTGGCCCACATCAGACTCGAATCAGGGTCTATAATTAGGGATAGACTCGAAATATTATCAGACTTTTTTGCAGAATTCGTGAGGGATTAAGCAAAGGGCGATCTCGAGTTTATCAGCTAGGTGAGTGCCGTTTCGGAGAGAATTAGTTCGTAGGATCGTTCGTGTGTCGTTCGTTCAGCGTCTAATAGTCTCCGTGTTCCGTTGGTTGAGAGTTGTCCGTCTAACCGTCAACGAGGATTCCGCACTCGTTCACGGATCCGCGTCTAGATAGATCTTGCAGTCGTAGACCTTACATGTTTGGATTGGAGAACCAGTTTTGTGTGACCAGAACTGATTCTTGTTCCTTTAAATTCCCCTCACCTGCTGTTGTTTGGGAAACTTTTGTACACCATTCTTTTTGGCATGTGCACATTGAAACATTTTTACCTTATGGAAGAAGATGCAAAATTACAGTTAGAAGGTACACAGACATTTGAAGCATGCATGTTTTCGCTCATCTTCTCTTTACCTTTTAAACTGTTAGGCTTATTCTTCATATTGTTGGTTTCTTCCCTCATGCTGTTGGCTCTAATAACATCCTTACTCTCCCTGTTGGATGTATTAGCCTTAATGGGGTTAGAAAATAGGGTTAGTATAGGTTCCCTTGTTTTTGTAAAGATGTATTCCCGTATATTTTCAGCACCTTAATGATTTTCTTATCATACACATGAAGAAACAAGCTCAATAAATGTAATATGATGAAGAAGAGACAATATGAATATTGAGAGCAAAGTGAACAGTGGCGGCTGGTTATAATATTCAAGTGTCAACCGTATGACCAAAAGTAACCCTAGGAGCCTTTTCTAGGCTCCATTAATTAACTTTCACACATTGGCACATTTGGCCCCTAGACTATTACATAAACATAAATTACATAGAAATTAAATACAAGACAAATTACAAAGACAATAAATATTACAAAACAACTCCTAGGATCGAAATAATAAATCTAACAATCTCCCCCTTTTCGATCACTTAGGAGGTCCTGGAACTCGGGCGTGGTCAGTCGATTCTCGGAGACCAAGTATGACGTCGAAGCGTCTGGTTACTTGTCTTGTATGTAGCCGTTCGTTCAGGTAGTCTATGCCGCTGAGTGTGTTCTGTATCTCCGTTGGTGAGCATCTTTGTTCAAGATCTGGTTGAGCATCGTAGTCTTGTACTTTCTTTGTAAGAGCAACTCGAACCAATCTAAGTGTACCATCGGAGTAGCAAGGAAGATCCTCAAAGCGCATATACCTTTTGTAGCCCTTGTAGTTTACAAAAATGACACCCGGATCTCCAGAAAGTATAACTCTGTAGGCCGGGTGGTGGGCTAAAATAAAACTATCTTGTTCTGGTGCTCGTAGGCCCACCTTAACCATAGCACTCTCGATCGCCATATGAAAATCTCTTAAGCACATTATGATCGATCGGCGATTCATGCTTCGAACTAAGGCACCTACAGCTGTCATGTGGGATAGACGTTTTCGGATTCGAATTTTCAGACTGTTGTGAAGGAACTCAACGTCATCCGCTCTTATGTATTCAAGGTCATACTCAAAGATGTCATCTCCCGTACCATCTTCTCTTTCCACTTGATAGGAGGGATAGAAGACTTTGGCTCTTTTGCACATGGTGATTGATTTGAGCTTTTTGATCTTTGATTTTGACACCTTAGACCTTCTTTCCCGGAGCATCAATTGGTAGTATTCTGCCTGTTCAGCTTTGGAGACATTCGTAAGTTCCATGAGTAGGCGTCTGCTGAAGGCTCCAGGTTTCTTTCTGAATACCATCTTGAATCTTTCTTCTAGATATGGATTCTGAAACCGCTCCGGGGGAAAGTTCTGCAGGAATTCTTTCAGGCCTTGAACGGGGGGTTCTTCGATCTCGTCCTTTTTAGCTTCAAGAAGCTTTATGATAGTCCCCCGCCGTTCTTGTCGCATTTGATCTTTTTCTTCCTGAGGCAGTGTATGAACCTTGCCTTTTGTATAGTGATCTACCCAAAATAAATCATCTTTTCTGTACACGCCAGGGCCCTCTAGTGTTTCATCGAAGCAATCGACCCTTTTTGTTTGGGAGGACCCTGGGAGTTGGGTTTGTTGGACTGGTGGAGGGCTTGGGGATCTTGGGGGGCTAATGGTAATGTGGGATTCTTTTAAAGACTGGGGAGCTTGGATGGATGAAAGTATTTCTTCTTGATGAGCTCGAGGTGGTGAATTCAGGAAGTCAAAAGAGGATGATGAGGATTTTTTCGTTGGAGATTCAGGCTCAGGCTTAGGAGTTAATAAGGGTTGGTTGTCCTCAGTATCGGAATCTGAATCAGAAACCAATTGATTTCAACTTTCTCGTGTGGCTCCTCAAATTCTACCATAGCTGTCATCGGATCCAGTGGAGCTGGACCCTCGACCATGGGCTCGTCTTCTATTAGCATATATTCCTGAGCCTCCTGACTCTTTTCCCCTGAACCCTGGAATTCAGACCCCTCAGTGGTCTCTGCTCCCCCTATACCCAGCATGGGCTCCTCAAATTGAACTTTTCGTCTCTTCTCCCCCTCATGACGATCAGGGTCGTCCTGATCGTCATGTTTCCTTTTTGGGGCATCGGCCTGAGTGCGGCATTGGAGGTCAATAACTGCCGACTCCAGGCGATCCATTCGGGAATTGAGCTGTTCCTGGACTTGCAAAATCAAACGGTTAAGCGCATCAAGTTTGTCAGACAGCTCCGATATTTGGTGATGGACTGAATGGGAACCTGGTGGTGGGCCAGCTTCGGAGGCGACACCCTTACCCTTGATCAGTGAAAGAAGGGCGGTGTGACGTTCCTTGGCGGCTTCCCTTTGGGCGTCAAGGTCAGCCCGGGTAATCACTCCGGCAGCACGTAATGCTGCCGTTAGCATCTCCAGATTGATTGGGAGATGGCCTGAAGTGGATGGCGTTGATGGAGCCACTTCAGGTCTTCCTTCCGTCATTTCTGGCTCCACTAAGGGACGCTCAGATCCGGAAGTTTGTTGAGCTGCCACGGAGGCAGCTCTTGGGGATGCCACAAAGGCATCGTGCGTTGTGTGAATTTGTGGGGATGGAATCGTGAATGAAGGAAGTTCGGTCACGTGGGGAGGAGTGTGACCTCTTTCAACACCGCCACTCTCCGAATGAGAGGGCGATGGAGTATGTGGAAGATCCCCGTGGAATGAAGTGGTTTCCCTTTGAGGGGAAACCAAGTGGGTGGTGGGGGTTGTTTCGACCGCTGGACTAACGGTCTTATGAAGGGGAGTCCGGCTAATAGGGCTTGGTTCACCCTCAAACTGAATTTCCCTCGCTCTTACGACAGAGACGGTTCTTTCGGAATCCGCCGTCTCTGTCGTCCCACCTACATCTCCCTCTCTCACAATCTCAGCCTCCCTCTCACCGAAACCCATAGACTGTTGAACATCCATCCGTTCTCCCTCATGCTCACTCTCTCTTTGCTCACCTTCGGAGTGGTTAGTCTCAGTCGATTCCGACTGAGACTCATCCGGATAACTCTCTCTTATATAAGCCCTTACCCGCTCCGTGCCCCTTGACCTCGTTAGAATTGATAGAGTTATTTTCATCACCGGTATTGTCGGGGCCCCCTTTGGCAGAGTTAACTTTTGAATTGCCACTGTGGGGTAGACATCAGCCTCCGGACGCTCATGGATGTCATCGTCTTGATCCATTGCACACTGTATGATGAGTTGTAGGAATCTTTGAAAAGGAACATACTTTCGGCCTTTCTTTGTGCTTCTTTCGACATAGACTCTTCGTAATTCTTCAAAGATGAATGCAAAATAGTCCACGTGTCGGTCAAAGGCAAAGCCGGTGAACATGGCTAGTACCTGGGCCGATGCTGAGTCATGACCTGAATGCTTGGCGGTGAAGCATTTGTTGAGCACATCAAAGAGAATCCACCAGTGGGATTGAAGGTTTTTCGTGCGGAAGTCTGATGGTTTGGAAAGAGGACCGTCATACCCTAGAGTTTGTATTTCAGTTAGGGTTTCAGAGACGGATGGGTTTGGGTCGAATAAATCCCGGGTGGGAAGGTAATATTCTGTGGGTAGATGAAGAATGTGGCGGATGGAAGAAGTAGTGACTTTGACTGGAACGCAGTCAATGGTGGAGGTGAAGTGAGGTTCGGGGTCGGTTATATATTGTAGCCTGTTCCAGAATTGTTGGAGATATATCTAGGGAACATCTATGGCAGTGGATAGTGCATAATAGATGGGATGGCGGGTGAGGATGTCGAAAGCAAGGGTTTGGGTTTCTTTTGTAAGGATGGAAACGTCGAGTTGCCAGTTATGTGGGATAAACTCGACAAACTCGGCGCCGGGTAGGTTGGATTCCTCGGGTAGCTGAGCATTGTTATTTGGAATGGGAGGATGGGGTACGGTGAGAATGATTGCGGGATCCATTATCCTGCAAAGTGCAACAAAGTTAGAATCAAAAGACTTGAGATGATAATGCATTGATGTGAAGTCCAGATGAGTGTGAAATAGAAATTGTCAGATCTGTTTAGCATCGGGTCTTTATTAGCAGAATAAAATTCCATTAATAAAGTCCAAAGTCAATCGTTAAGAGACCGATGTTAGATAAGACCGTTTCACTCAAACACTGATCCTAACTCTATTCAATGGTGCACTTGGATGGAACTATTTTTGTGATTTTTTTTTAATTTATATAAACATGCAGAAATGGAAAAATGAAAAATTAAAAAAAATCCTAAGTGTTGGATTTTGGATGGTCCGAATTCGGATGAACAGTGTCACCGAATTCGGATTCCGAATTCGGTGATGCATAATTGATGAGTGGGTCTGAATTTGGATGTGTTGAAAAACAGGGACCGAATTCGGATGATGTGAAAATGGGGACCGAATTCGGATGATGGTCCGAACTGTAAGTCATGAAATGAATGAAGGTGGTCCGAATTCGGAAGGGTCATGGAAGATGATCCGAATTCGGATGTTGACTTATGTAAATGCATGCAATGATATGGATAGGTCCTGATTTCGGATGGTACCCAGAATTCGGATGGGAACCGAATTCGGATATCATCCGAATTCGGATGAACAGTGGTGTACATACTTAGACTAAATTCAAGTTTTGAAAATTTTTGCCTTGCTTTGATGGTCCGAATTCGGATCAACAGTGATCCGAATTCGGATCAACAGTGGTCCGAATTTGTATTAGAGCTTTGAAAATTTTTGAAATTAGTCTAAGTCGGACATCCGAATTCGGGTGGTGGTCCGAATTCGGACATCCGAAACTGCGTGAGTGCAGTTAATGTGTTCATGCAAGAAATAAACGTGAACAGTTGAAATGTTAATAGAAATGCATGAGATTACAGATCCTAGTCTAAAACAAGTTACTGAACTTTTTTTCTAACTACAACTAAAGAAAAATAACACATTAAAGTACCTAAAATGAGTAAAAACCGAAATGAAAAAACTAAGAAAAAATGAGAATCAAACTCATAATATAGGAAGATAAATACTTAAATAAAGTGAAAAGAAAGTTACCTGATGATGCCAAAGTAGGAAAATGCAAGAAAAACAGAAGAAGATGAAGATCGAAAAGCTTTGATGAGTAACAATGGTGGTCCGGTGGTAGGAATTGCGACGAGAGGAAGAAGAAAGAAGGAGAAATATCTTGAAAGTGAAGCTATTGACCGTTTGACCACCCCTATATAAATCCGCGCGGGTCGGGTACCGGGTCAGAGGGTCCGCGCCCAAAAAGGGAGATGGGCCGCCGGATCCAAGCTTAAGACACACACAAAAAAAATATTGGCTTTTAAACAAAAACAAGATTCAAATGAAATTTTTGCCCAATTTTATTGCATCTTTTTGAGTTTTTCTATTAGACTTCAAAATAAAATATTTTTGGTATTTTCCTTTAAAGTTAAAATAAAATGAAATAAAGTAAATTAAAATCTTTTTGGCTTTTTGATAAACTTGAAAGTTAAAATCTTTTTATGATTTTCTGTCCTATTAAATTTAAACTTTAAAATTAAATTAAAATTAAGACCAACCTAAAAGTTAAACTTTTAACTACAAAAGAAATAAAGATAAACACAGAATTAGAAAATTTAATATCCTAACTATACTCCCCCTCAAATAAATACCGGTTCTTTTTCAGATTTACATCACGACAACCCTTTTTATCTTTTCAAGCAAAGACAAACCTGGATATTGTTTGCATCCCACTCCGTGATGAACAATTCACACAGCAATTTGTCAGGATCATTAATTATTAAAAATATACGCAGATAAGGAATTAATTAGTTTCAATCTTGTGACATAATCCTTAAATTTAAATAACAGATATTTTCTAAAATAAAGGAATTTCAATCATGATAGATTGAAATAGAATTATTTAAGACAATATAAGATATTTAATTGGAAGGCGGATTCAACATGCCGATATGGGATACTAAAAACTGAAAACGAGGTTCGTCTAAAGCTTTAGTAAATATATCTGCAAGTTGGTATTCCGTGCCTACAAAATACAACTCAATGGTTCCCTTTTCTACGTGATCTTTAATAAAATGATACCTGATATGTATGTGTTTTATTCGAGAGTGCTGCACGGGATTGCAAGAGATGGCAATTGCACTTCGAGAATCACAGTAAATAGGGATATTGGTGAGTGAGAACCCATAATCGCGTAATTGTGTTCTCATCCACAGCACTTGAGAGCAACAGCTTGCAGCTGCTACATACTCAGCCTCAGCTGTAGATGTGGAAACACAATTCTGCTTTTTGGAAGACCAACTCACCGGTCTATCGCCTAAAAACTGTATTCCTCCCGACGTGCTTTTTCTGTCCACTCTACAACCTGCAAAATCAGCATCTGAAAACGCGGTAAGATCGAAATCGGTTCCCTTTGGATACCACAGACCAAGTTCGGGTGTACCCTTAAGATAACGAAAAATGTGTTTTACTGCAGTTAGGTGTGATTCTTTTAGGTCGGCCTGAAATCTAGCACAAAGACATGTTGAAAACACTATATCCGGCCTACTGGCAGTCAAGTATAGTAAGGATCCTATCATCCCTCTGTAAGTTGTATTATCGACACTTTTCCCTGAAGGATCGGTGTCTAACTTACAGTTGGAGGCCATGGGAGTTGCGATACTCGTGCAAGAGTCTAACTTATACTTCTTGAGAATGTCAAGAGTATATTTCGACTGGTTCACAAAAATCCCATCCTCAAGTTGTTTGACTTGTAATCCGAGGAAAAAATTCATTTCCCCCATCATACTCATCTCAAACCTGGACTCCATTAGGGCTGAAAAGTCCTTACAAAAATTACTGTCAGTAGATCCAAATATAATATCGTCGACATAAATTTGTACTAGCATTATATGTGGGCCTTTCCTTTTAGTGAACAGAGTTGTGTCCACCACACCTTTATAGAAACCGGCAGAAATAAGGAAATTTGAAAGACTATCATACCATGCTCGAGGTGCTTGTTTTAAACCATAGAGGGCCTTATCTAGCACATAAACATGGTCGGGTTTATGTGCATCAACAAAGCCTTGTGGTTCTTCAACATACACCTCCTCGTTAAGTTCACCGTTTAGAAAGGCAGTCTTGACGTCCATTTGGTACACTTTGAAATCTTTGTGTGCCGCGTACGCCAAGAAGATTCTGATTGCTTCGATCCGTGCAACTGGAGCGAAGGTCTCGTCATAATCTATCCCTTCTTGTTGTCGGTAGCCTTTGGCAACAAGTCTTGCTTTATTCCTTATCACAATGCCGTTTTCATCTCGTTTGTTCTTAAAGATCCACTTCGTTCCGATGACTGTACGGTCTTTTGGCTTGGGAACTAACCGCCATACTCGTAGCTGTTCAAACTGGTTGAGTTCCTCTTGCATTGAAACTATCCAATCTGCATCTGTCAGGGCTTCATCCACACGAGCGGGCTCTATCATACTCAAGAATGATGCGAAGAGGCATTCATTAGCAGATGCCCTACGAGTTTGGACTCCTGTTGATACGTCACCAATGATTTGCTCTGTTGGGTGACTTCGGGTCCATTTGATCTCGTGTGGAAGGGGTGCTCGGGATGGAACCTCTGTGGTTAATGTGGGGATGGATGGGGATTCATGGTCAATGGTTTCAAATGAAGGTACCACTGGTTCAGGTTCGATTCCCGAGTGTTCAGGTGAAGGAAGAATTGTTGGTATTATATGTGAGGGTATTATAGGAGTAGATTCAACTGCGGATGTGTCGGTGGATGATGTAGATGGATGAGGGTATGTTGATGAAGATGGAGCGGAGAAACTTTGTGGCGCAGTTGAACTGGAAGGATTACCTACATTATTGACAACATTAGACACACTAGCGTTAGGACCGAAAAATTCAACATAAAAAGGATCAAATAAATTAACCAAATCAGAAGAAGAAAAAGAAATGGGGTTATTTGAAGAGTCTCCAGGCATTTGAGTAATGCGTGGTCCTGATTGATCAACTTCGGGTGCCAGTTCAGCCAACTCATCAAATGTGACGTGCACACTTTCATTGACTGTTCTGGTTCGGGTATTGAATGCACGATATGCCTTCGAGTTGGATGAGTATCCAATGAAGATCGCTTCATCCTCCTTTTCGTTAAATTTCCCGAGGTTGTCTTTGTCATTCAACACATAGCACCTGCAACCAAATACACGTAAGTACTTGATAAATGGTACTTTATTCAAAAAGAGTTGGTAAGGAGTTTTGTTAAAGCGCTTATGGATGATGGAGCGATTTTGTGTATAGCATGCTGTTGATACGGCTTCGGCCCACAAGAACGGAGGTAGCTTTGAGTATGTGAGCATTGTACGAGCGGCTTCCACTAGCGTACAGTTACGCCTTTCCACGACACTATTTTGTTGAGGTGTTCGAGCTGCAGAGTATTGATGCTGAACACCTTTGGATCGAAGGAAGCCCTCCACTACTGAGTTCTTGAACTCCGTGCCGTTATCTGATCTGATTGATTGCATTGACAGCTGCTGTTGGGTCTCGACACTCTTGATAAAATCAATGATTTCTTGAGTTGTCTCGTCCTTGGAACGCAAGAACCTGACCCAGGTGTATCGAGAATAATCATCAACAATAACCAACACATATCGTTTTCCATTTATGCTTTGAGTTCTCATCGGTCCGCATAAATCCATATGAAGTAACTCCAATACTCTTTTTGTTGATGGTTCGGGCTTTGGTTTGTGAGATGATCGTTTCATTTTTCCTTTCTCACACGCTCCACACAGATGGTCCTTTTCATAGCGCAATTCAGGAAGTCCTTTGACCAATTGTTTTGCAGCCAGCTTGTTGATATTATCAAAATTCAAATGGGATAATCTTCGATGCCACAACCAAGAGTCTTTTGACGAGGCTTTTGATAGTAGGCAAATGTTATCCTTCACTATTAGCTTAGCTACGTCAATGGTGTAAAGGTTAGAGTTTCGGGACCCAGTTAAGATTTCTTTTCCATCCACGCTCTTAACACTGCAGTTCTTAGCCCTAAACGTTACTTCTAGTCCTTTGTCACAAAGCTGTCCTATGCTAAAAAGATTATGAGATAACCCCTCAACAAAGTCAACGTCCTTGATGACCAGATTATTTAGAACTAAGTCCCCGTATCCTTTTATGTGAGCCTGATGGTTGTTCCCGAATTTCACAGTTCCACAATACTGTTCAACAACGTTGGACAGCAATTCTCTTCTTCTAGTCATGTGCTTGGAGCAGCCCGAGTCCATATACCAAATGGACTTAGCATGAAAAACACATAAATTCATATAATGAAAAACTATATGCATTCAAACACATCCATTTTTAATTCACAATCAAACCGTGTTCTGAACCGAGATGTTCAGAAAACATGATGAGTTAAGACCGGGTCCTGGGCTGTGTGCACAAAAGCCAAACGTGTCGGTTTAAGCACAACCGACAAGCAAAAGAACGGGTCCTAGTCTAAGGTAACTAGAAGCCATTTCTTTGAAGCACGGGTCTTGATCAGAAGTAACCAAGAACCATCTGCATTAAGATCACACAACCTTGGGTACCCACCTCAATATGGGTCCCTTTTTGTTAGGGTTTCCAGTTTTATATTTCACGTGTACAGATTTAGAATCCCAATTAGCACTTGTGTGTGGTCCGAATGCACAACCCTTTGGAATCCATTGAAGATTGGATTTATTGGGTTTTGGAACCTTAGGCGTTGAAATTTCCTTCGGTTTTTGTCTTTTTGAGACCTTTTTGACCGTTGCTTTGGTTTTGGGCCCTGGCAACGGACAATTCTCAACTTTTTTTGAGGCCGATGATTCACTATTTTTAGTTTTCTTTTTCCGAATACGTTTAATAGGATAAGGCACAAAAGCATTCATTTCAGGAACCTGTCGTCTATATTTAGTTGGACATAGATTAAACAAATCACTGAAAGAGTATTTTAACGGAACAGTAGAATTCGGTTCAACATTACAGACATTGTCACACACATTGTTACATAAATTGTCTTTAGAGATTACAGACATCCTATCTCTAGTAACAAATTCACTTGGCATTAAAGCCTTCTTCACAAAAAAACTTGTAAAATCCTGCATGGTGGTTTTTGGGACTCTCCTTAGATGATCTGTAGGAACAAAACGATTAGAGTCAGTAAGCATGGAAGATTTAGACTTGACAGACTTTTCTTTTTGGTGGTGAGTGGGTTTCTTAAAAGACTTGGATTTAATCTGAGTCTTTTGAGGAACCTCACTTTTGAAAACTTTTGAGCACTCACCTTTGACAATGAAAGAAGAAGATTCAGCTTTAGCCTTACCTTTATCAGATGACACACATGAAATTTTTATGGAATGAGAAAGTGTTTGTTCTTTTGAAAGATCTTTCAATTGTTGTGAAACCATTTCAAAATTTTCTCTGTAGACAGTGACTTCCACAGTTTGTTGAAAAGATTGATTTACCAATTCTTATTCTCTCTTAAGAAGAGCATCTTGAAGATCAAGTGCTTTCTCTTGAGACGACTTCAATTCCTTTTCTAAAACAATGATTTGTTGTTGAAGAACTTTTGCAGGAATATAAAGTTGAGGAGTTGATTTTACAGTTTCAGTTTTCAATTCAGCTTCTGAATAAGTTGACGAGAGATCTTCCTCTAAAGTGGGTACTCTAGAAGAATAACTCTCGTTAAGTTCTTCATATTGAAAAGAAATTTCTTTATCTTTACGCGCAACACGTTTCTCATTTTCTTGGTTTAAAACTACTTTTGATGACTTAAAAAAGAAAGATTTAAGTCCGGCTCCCATATAATTCATGTCATAAAATACAGGTAAAACATTTTGTGCTTTTTCCAAATATTTAGGATTTTTAAATCCAATTCCTTGTTTAGAATGGTAAAACCTAGTTTCTTTGGGCTGATTTAAATGGATAGTTTGTTCTGTTTGACCCCTTTTTAAAAATGCATCGTCAAGGGTCTTTATTCTTGAGTACAAACTTATCCTTTCTTCTTCAATCATTTTGTATTTTTCTAAACTGTCTGTATTTTACATATTTACCACATCTAATTGTTTTGTAAGAACAGAAATTTCCACTTTTAAAGAGAGTTTGTCTTTTGAAAGCGTTTCCATGCAAGATTCAAGGTATATATTCCTATCCTGAACATCTACTTTTTCTATTAACATCTGTTTTATAACATTATGATTAGTTAACCACTTTAAATGATATAATTCAGATGATTCTTTTAGAAGATGAGCTTGATGTTCAGCCTGTACACACCTTGCAGTTTCAGCATTTAATCTATCTTGTAGATCAAGTATTTGTGTGTGCAGTGTACATTCATTATCTACAAATAATTTATTTACATGTGCAGGAATGTAATAGGAATATACCTCATTGGACTCTGAACCGGATGTGGAGCATTCGGGATCGTTGGTTGTAGCCATCAGACATGCTGGTGGATTTTTCAGTGTCTCCCCCTCAGCAGCATGATCTGGATTATCAGCAGTGAAATCAGCACATGTCTCCAACCCCATACGATCAACCATGTAGAAATTCTTGCCATTGTCATCCTCGTCTTCAGAATCTTCAGCATCCCAGTAGTCTTCCTGGGCGACGAGGGCTAATGCATCCGTTCTCTTTTTGGCGGCCTCGAGCTTTCTCTCGTAGTACGCAACGTCTCTGTCGAAATTGTTCTTGCATTCCCTAGCAAAGTGGCCCGGTTTGCCACATTTGTAGCAGAGACGTTCATCTGCGGCCTTTGGCTCTTCTGCTCTTGGCCTGTCCTCTCTTCTTTCTGCCGGCCTCTTATCGGCCCGGCGATGCTCACGGCTATCATCACGCCTCCTATCCCTTCTTTCGGGCTCTCGTCTCTCTTCCCTACGGTCATCCCGACGATCATCCCTTCGATCGTCCCGCCTGTCATCCCTGCGATCATCGCGCCTATCATCTCGCCTTTCATAACGTCGATCATCTCGATAGTCGCGTCTATCGTCATATCGGCGATCATCACTGTCATCCCTTCGGTAGTCATCCCTGCGATAGTCATCGCGGCGGTTATCCCTCCTATCATCTGAGTACCTCCGTGGACCGGTGTCATAACGGAGTTGGTTGTTAGTCTTGTTTGAGAACCGTCGCTGTTGGAGACGGTTGGTCCACAAGGCTATCTGTTCTTGTATCGAGGCTTCCTCCTCATCATAGACCTCACGCGGAGGAGAAGCATACCTGTACTGACACGATGAAGAACCAGGAGCAAAAGATGGTGTCGGAATCTGCGTGTTGGTGATCAAGGCTAGCGAATCATTCGGTTTCAACCCTGTGTTGGCTGATAGCAGTAGAGAGGCCAATTGATTTGCCATCAGCTTCTGTTGATCGACATCCCCTTGATACTTTTTAAGCTCCTTAAAGACGACTTAATGGAGACCTTAGGAATGTTCAGGACTCTTTTTGTTGCCCGACATGCAAGCTGCCACTCGGGGGCTAAGGCGGCAAAGAATTGGATGTTGATATCATCCCTATCCTTCTTGATGTGCAGTTTGTTCAACTCGTTAACGACTGCACAGAACCTGGTGAATGTGGCTTGTAGAGATTCCCCGTCTTTGGCGCGGAATTCCGTAAACTTTTCCTTTGCCTCCTCAATTTTGGCACGATCATCTAGATCTGCCCCCAGCATTTGGACTTCCAGCTCGTCCCACATTTCTTTTGCAGACATTTTACTGTCTACACCGACCAGAATATCAGTGGGGAGGGCTTGATAAATTAGATATTCTGCCCTCTTGTCAGCGTGCTGTCGGTCTCTCTCGGCGTCATTTGCCAGGTCTCTTTCAACTTTAGAGGCTTGGTAGGGGGGTCAGCCTCAGGTCTGGCAGCTATTTCACGATAGTAGATGACGGGTCCTTCGGATATAGATTGAAGCATCAGGTTCCCGAGAGGTTGCATTCCAACGAACTTAAGGAACCGGGATTTCCATTGTTCATACTCATCGGGATAGAGAACTGGTGGTCTGTTCTCAGATCTGAGTACTAGAGCTTCGCGAGACATTATGATTATGGGTGCTGATTAAGAATATGAAGATCTTAGAGTTGGAAACTGGACACCGATGGGTTGGACTGAAAACAGAGGGTTCTGAATTCGGATGGAGTGACTTCGGATGAACAGTGATTCGGATGAGGGAACCGAATTCGGATTGGGTGATTTGGGATGGGTTGGTTTCGGATGGATTGACTTCGGAGGTATGAACAGTAATTCGGATGGCTATGGTTCGGATGATGTGCTACTTCGGATGGGATCCTAAAGCGGGTGTAGCCCAATTTCGGATGAACAGGGATTCGGATGGGGACAGAATTCGGGGGAACCTAAATGCGGATGGACCTAAGGGACCGAATTCGGATGAACCGAATCCGGATGAACAGTGGAAGGACCGAAATGGGGATTGTCCGAATTTGGAACAGTGCAAGGACCGAATTCGGATGGACTGAAATGGGTGAGGTCCGAGATTGTAAAATTTTAAGTATAAGTCCCAACAGTGAAAATGGAAAGCCTGACCAGAACTTCGGATGGTCCGAAGTTCGGATTGGACCGAAGTAGGGTCCGAAATATGCTTATGGGGGGGGTCCGAAATGCACCTAAGGATGGTCCGAAATAGGGTCCGAATTAGGATGATGTGAGGTCCGAAATTGGTGCCTAGGTGGTCCGAAATGCTACAGTAGTGATCCGAAATACAGCAGGTTTTTTACAATTTCTAAGGCAGAATGAGCAGAATTCGATTTTTATCAGTTTTAAAGCCTAAAAATAGTTCTAAATGATTTATAAACTATTTTAAACACTTTTGGTGATTTAAAATAACCTAAAAAACACTTAATAACAGCATGAACACGTTAAAAAACCACTGTAAAAACCCATATTTTCAAACTTATAATGGCCGATTCTTGATGATTTTAACAAATATATGGAACTAAATGAGCTTAAAATCAGTAGAGAATAGTAATGTGATGTTTATATGACCATTATAACACAAGAAACACGAAAAAAAAAAGGAAAAGGAAGATCTAACCGGTTGGAATGGAAGAACACGAAGAACACTCAAGAAAACCCAGCAGAATCCGTATAAGTCAGTTTAAATCCACCCCTCTAAGCTCTGATACCAATTGTAAAGATGTATTCCTGTATATTTTCAGCACCTTAATGATTTTCTTATCATACACATGAAGAAACAAGCTCAATAAATGTAATATGATGAAGAAGAGACAATATGAATATTGAGAGCAAAGTGAAAAGTGGCGGCTGGTTATAATATTCAAGTGTCAACCGTATGACCAAAAGTAACCCTAGGAGCCTTTTCTAGGCTCCATTAATTAACTTTCACACATTGGCACATTTGGCCCCTAGACTATTACATAAACATAAATTACATAGAAATTAAATACAAGACAAATTACAAAGACAATAAATATTACAAAACAACTCCTAGGATCGAAATAATAAATCTAACAGTTTTTATGATTACCCTCTTCTTCCTCATTATTACTATCTTCATCAGTAACCAATCCATCTACCAACTCAGGCTTATCCTCAAGGAGAGGATCTACAGTCTTCATCTTCTAATCTAGGGGTTCATTCACAAGCCTATCAACAACTTCACTCATAGGATGAATGTATTTGTTATTGTAAGGAGGTGGGGTGGCATTGTATCCTATTCCTTCCTAGGGATTTTGTTGAAACTTTACCCTATCTTTGAACTGAACTTCCATTAGGTGTTCTAACTTTTGGTTGGCTAACTTGAAGTTACCCAGATCAATGTTTATACTATCTACTTTCTTGTGAGCTTCCAGCACCCTTTGTTCAACCTCTTCTAGTTTCTTATTAAGGGTCTCTATTTTCTATTAAGTTCCTTTTTCTCCCACTCATGATATATCCTATCATGTCCCATCTGAATCTCATAATCTTTATACCTATTGATCTGTTTTTCAAGATCCTCTATTGCCTGCATGTACTCATACCTTCTCCTTTCCATCTTAGCTAGAGTTTTACACATGCTTTCATTATGATCTCAGAGTTTAGCATTTACCTCAGATGGTAAGTCAGTGGAAGTGATACTTGTAGTTTCTGCCATAAGAGCTTGATTTTGATACTTCTCTTCTGTCTGGTCACTCTAGTCAAAAACATTGTCCTCTTGTGAAACAAGAGACTGTGAAGATTGTGTCTGACTGGTCTTTTGGGTTCTTGGCTACTGCTGACTTTGTGATCTACACTCTCTGGCAAAGTGTCCAAGTTTGTGACATTTGAAGCACTCAACCCTTGATTTGTCAAAGGCTGGTTTGCCTTCTGATCTAGCTTGAAAGTTTGTTCTACCAGTCCTTTCGAGAAATCTCTTAGCCCTCATTGTCTGCATGGCATATTGCCACTTTAAATCCATCTGCTCTAGATCATCTGGATGGATTTGTTCCAGATCCTTAGGATTGAGGGCAAACAATCCATCACTTGCAACAAAAGCCTCATAGCTGACCTCAGAGGAGTTGCCATCAGAACTTGCAAAAGAATCACAGTAGTTTGATTTATCATTAGATGCAGAGGATAATAGAGTAGTGTTTTGATTATAAGAAAAGGTTTTCTTTTTATTCTCTATTTCAGACTCAAACACTGTCAAGCTGTTGTAGAGATCATCCAACTCTATTTCATCTAGAGTGTCCTTTGTTCTCCACTATGCATCATACACTGTCCATCTTCACGAAGAGACCTGAGGAATTTTCTGTTTACCTCATCTTGATCCATACCAACCTTAACACTCTCCAATTCACCTATCAACTTATTGAACCTATCAAAGATTTGAGTAAGGTTTTCATTCTTTCCGCTAGTAAAACTTTCATATTGTTGTTTTAAAAGATCTTTTTAATTTCTTTTTGTGCTAGCATTGCCAGCAAATCTTTTCTCTAAAGCAAGTCATAGAGAATGAGCAGTATAAAACTTTTTGAACTGATGTTGATAAGCATTAGGTATAGATATTTGTAAAATAGTAAGAGC
>JAANYP010003162.1:25812-47117 GCA_020465985.1 Centrapalus pauciflorus
ACTGCACTTAAGTTTTACTGATTTTGAAAATATTTTGTAACTAACTAAAAGACTATGAATGGACTTTGATAGCAGAAAACATGTCAAACAAGACCATCATCATCTTGTCCGATTCAGAGGATGAGTACACCCCTATGAGCCCCGAAGTCACTGAGGTTTTCACTGAAGGAGAACCGTCTGAAGAAGAAGATCCCCCGAAGAACTAATGGAGGAGTCAGAAGAGGAACCTATGGAAGAAGATGATGATGGAGAGGATCCATCGCCCCCAGTGATCCCCGCCTGCACCCCATACCACCCAGGGGTTCCATCGTTCAAGCCGTACTGTCCCTACCCTAACGGCCCTAAGATGATGTATACACCCTGAAAGAGGGTGATCACACCGAGGCGGGAGTCTATTCCCATCCCGACTCTTCAACCAAATCCCCCACCACAGCAACGACGGGCAAACGCCCGAAGATGGGGCTGGATGCCCGAGACCCTCCAAGAATGGAGGTGGGAGGAGGGAATCCCCTCGCACTTTGAGATCGGAGGACCATTTTCCGCACCTACCCCATCACTCACCCAAGAACCCGCCGAACAGAACATACCACTCTTGGTAGCACGGTCTACAAGGCACGACCTCCAAATCCGGTTACTTAACCAGGATAATGGAGAATTGACTGCCTGTTTGGAGCGGGAGGAGATTCAGAACTCCAACTTGTACTGGGTTAAGCAGCACGCCCTCACCATCCAACAGGATGGCCTGGATGATCTTCGGCAGCGACTAGCCGAAAGCGAGGCTCGGAACGAGGAGCTGACTCAGCGCCTCAACGCGTTGGAGAAGGGAGAGACCCGTGATCACTCCCACACTTAGTACCCTTTATCTATCTTTGTAAAATTAGGAAAAATATTATGTAATAGTATAGGACAAAAATTTTCGGGTAATAACCCGCCCCATTGTAAGAAAGTTATGAATGATTAATGAATATTGCAAGTTATTTATGAAATTGTGTTTGATGATTATAGTGTTGTGCCTTATGAAAAATTTAAATCTTTAAGATTCAACTTCTTACACTATGCTCTTTTCTTTAAAATTTAAGATAATGCTGCCAAGAAGAGCCATGAACGCTGCAGAAATCAAGGAATTAGTCGCACAAAAAGTGGCCGCCGCTATAGCCACTTATGAGACCAACCGAAACAGTTCTTCTAATGGAGATGGTGGTGCTAGCCGCACCACGGGAGGTACTGAAACCCACCCAAAGGGTTGTGGAATTAAGGGGTTTTTGAGTTGCAAGCCCCGATACTTTAACGGAACTGAAGGAGCCGTCGGATTGGTACGATGGTTTGAAAAATTGGAGTCTGTCTTCCGTGTTAGCAGATGTGTTGAAGGAGACAAGGTGAAATTCGCCACCCACACTCTGCAAGATAGCGCCTTGACATGGTGGAACTCGTATACCCAGTCTGTGGGGATTGATGCAGCTTACCAACTCGCCTGGATCGAGTTAAAACAAATGATGACCGATGAGTATTGCCCGAGAAATGAACTACAGAAGATGGAGTCAGAGTTTTGGAATCTGGATATGAAAGGAACGGATGAAGCTGGGTACACCAACCGATTCCACGAACTAAGCATTCTATGCCCACAGATGGTAACCCCTGAATATAAGAAAATTGAGCGTTACATTTGGGGACTCGTTCCTCAAATTGAAGGCAATGTCACTGCCTCCAACCCAACCACCATTCAGGACGCCATTAGAATGGCCAACAACCTTATGGATCAAGTGTCTCGGAGAATCGAAGCCAAGGCCGGGGAAAACAAGAGGAAATGGGAGGACAAGTCTGGAAAGAATACGGGCTCACAATCCAAGAAGCCCGAAACCATCAAGGCTTATGTAGCGGGAGTCGAGACAAAGAAAGGCTACACAGGTACAAAGCCTTTCTGCACCCAATGCACCTACCATCACAACAAGGGTCCCTGCCCAACCCCTTGTGGAAAATGCAAACGTCTTGGTCATTTGGCCAAGGACTGTAAATTTGGTACCCCGGGTAACAATGGCAGCAATCAGAGAGGCTGCTATGAATGTGGAGCTGCCGGGCACTTCAAGAGTGAGTGCCCAAAGTTGAAAAATGGTGGAGGATCTCAGGGGAGAGCTTTTGTATTAGGAGCAGGTGACGCTCGTCAGGATTCCCATGTGGTATCAGGTACGTTTCTTTTAAATGACATTTACGCTTACGTACTCTTTAATACTGGGGCTGATAGGAGCTGTATATCTGATAAGTTTAGTAAGCAATTGAATGCCACTCCTTCTCCCTTAGACAACTCTTATACTATAGAGCTGGCTGACGGCAAAATAATAAAGGCAAGTAGTATTATTAAGGAATGCACACTGAATCTGGCAGATCATCCCTTTAAGATAGACTTGATGCCTATAGAACTCGAAAGTTTTGATGTAGTAATTGGTATGGATTGGTTGTCACACAATCATGCCGAGATTTTGTGCGGTTAGAAAGTGGTACGGATACCACTCCACAAGAAGAAGCTCCTAACAGTCCAAGGGGAAAGAAAGAATCGTCAGCTGAATGTCATATCCGGCCTAAGGACATTAAAATGCCTTAGGAAAGGTTGCCATGTAGTATTAGTACAGATTGCAGAAAAAGAGTCGGAGGAGAAACGACTCGAGGATATTCCAGTGGTTTGTGACTATCCGAAGGTCTTCCCGGAAGATTTTCCTGGGCTTCCGCCAGCTAGGCAAGTGGAGTTCCAAATCGACTTGGTGCCGGGAGCTGCACCGGTCGCAAGAGCCCCATATAGACTCGCTCCTTCTGAAATGCAAGAGCTATCCAATCAACTACAAGAGTTGATGGATAATGGATTCATTCGACCAAGTTCCTCACCTTGGGGAGCTCCGGTCTTATTTGGGAAAAAGAAAGACGAATCCTTCAGAATGTGCATAGACTACCGAGAGCTAAACAAGTTAACGGTAAAGAACTGCTACCCCCTTCCCAGAATTGACGACCTGTTTGACCAACTACAGGGTCTAGCTTCTACTCTAAGATTGATCTGCGATCCAGTTATCATCAAGTAAAGGTTCGGGAAGAAGACATTCCCAAGACAGCGTTCAGAACTCATTATGGACATTACAAATTTCAGGTGATGCCATTTGGTTTGACCAACGCACCGGCCGTATTCATGGACCTCATGAATCGAGTGTGTAAACCGTATTTGGACAAATTTGTAATAGTGTTCATAGACGATATCCTCATCTATTCCAGAAATAAGGAGGAGCACGAACAACATCTCAAGCTGATCTTGGAGTTGTTAGAGAAGGAACAGTTATATGCTAAATTTTCAAAATGTGAATTTTGGTTGCGAGAAGTTAAATTCCTTGGACATGTGATCAACAGCCAGGGAATCCAAGTTGATCCATAACAAATCGAGGCGATAAAGAACTGGGCAACTCCTAGAACTCCCACGAAAATCCGCCAATTTCTAGGACTTGCTGGTTATTATAGGCGATTTATTGAAAACTTCTCAAAGATAACAGGTTCCCTAACAGAGCTGACTCGAAAAGATGTAAAGTATATCTGGGGTGAAGAGCAGGAAAAGGCGTTTCAACAGTTAAAGCAAAGATTGTGTAGTGCACCAATTCTATCCTTACCTGAAGGGACTGAAATTTTGTGGTCTACTGTGATGCCTCACACAATGGATTAGGTTGTGTGCTCATGCAAAAGGATAAAGTCATTGCTTAGGCATCACGACAACTCAAAATCCACGAGGTAAACTATACGACTCATGACTTGGAGCTCGGAGCAGTGGTGTTTGCACTTAAAATATGGAGGCACTACATGTACGGAACTAAGTGCACGGTGTTCACAGACCATAAAAGCCTTCAGCATATTCTGAATCAGAAAGAGTTAAATATGAGGCAACGTCGTTGGGTTGAGCTGCATAGCGATTACGACTGCGAGATTCGTTATCATCCGGGGAAGGCGAATGTTGTAGCTGATGCCCTGAGCCGAAAGGAACGGGTTAAACCATTGAGAGTCCGAGCTTTGGTCATGACTATACAGTCAAACCTAAACTCTCAAGTCCGTGAGGCACAAGAAGAAGCAGTCAAGGAGGCTAAACTACTGGATGATGCCTTGAGAGGAATGGATAAGCAGTTTGAAATCAAGCCAGATGGATGTCGATACTTCTTGGACAGAATTTGGCTACCAAAATTCAGAGGAGTAAGGAAGCTGGTCATGGATGAAGGGCATAAAACAAGATATGCTATTCATCCAGGGTCAGATAAAATGTACCACGATTTGAAGGGAATGTACTGGTGGCCAAACATGAAGGCTGACATTGCTACATATGTCAGCAAGTGCTTAACGTGTTTGAAAGTTAAGGCTGAGCACCAGAAACCATCAAGATTGTTAGTTCAACCAGAAATACCCCCAGTGGAAGTGGGAGAACATCACCATGGACTTCATCACCAGGTTGCCAAAGACTTCTGGAGGTTATGACACCATTTGGGTGATTGGGGATCGACTTACCAAGACCGCACACTTCCTGCCAATCAAGGAGACTGATAAGATGGATAAGTTAACACGAATCTATCTTAAAGAAGTCGTCTCAAGGCATGGAGTGCCAGTATCAATTATATCAGACAGGGACAGCCGGTTCACATCAAGATTTTGGCAATCGTTGCAAGAAGCACTGGGTACATGCCTAGATATGAGCACAACCTATCACCCGCAAACGGATGGTCAGAGTGAAAGGACGATTCAGACTTTGGAAGACATGCTAAGGGCATGTGTTATCGACTTTGGCAAAAGTTGGGACAGGCACCTGCCATTAGTCGAGTTTTCCTATAACAACAGCTACCACTCGAGTATTAAGATCGCTCCATTCGAGACACTCTATGGGCGAAAGTGTCGATCACCACTTTGTTGGGCCGAAGTAGGAGACAGTCAGATTACTGAACCTGAGATCATCCAAGAGACTACAGAAAAGATAGCCCAGATTCGAAACCGAGTAAAGATCGCGCAGGATCGACAGAAAAGCTATGCCGATGTTCGACGGAAGGATTTGGAATTCCAAGAGGGAGATCAAGTAATGTTGAAAGTCTCGCCTTGGAAGGGCGTAATCAGTTTTGGGAAACGAGGAAAACTCAATCCTCGTTATATCGGACCATTCAAGATCACCAAAAGAATTGGCCCAGTAGCCTACCGACTCGATCTGCCCCTAGAGCTTAGTAACGTTCATAATACCTTCCACGTGTCCAATCTTAAGAAGTGCTTGATTGATGAAACACTCGTTATACCCATGGACGAGCTAGAATTAGATGATAAGTTGAACTTCATTGAACAACCGGTAGAAATAATGGACCGAGAAGTCAAGAAACTAAAACACAGCCGGATCCCGATAATAAAAGTCAGATGAAACTCTAAGCGAGGTCCTGAGTTTACGTGGGAATGCGAAGATCAGTTCTGGGAAAAATACCCTCATTTGTTCTCAAATACTCAAGCAGTGGAGAACACGAGCTAATTTCGGGACGAAATTCCCTTAACAAGGGGAGACTGTAACATCCGGCACTAAACCAGGTTAGCAACGATGACCTAATCTGTATTTAATAGCCACTTATAACCTAATCAGTGGTCATTAGAAATTAATCAAGGTGATTAACAATATTTATTGGAAAATTCAACTCAATTAGAATCAAATTCATCGGTGCGATGAATCGGGAAATCAATTAATCCGATCGATTTACGATATGAGAGATTAATTCAACTAAGTACATAATTAAATTATGATTAGTGACACTAGTCATACATTAATACAATTACTTAACATTAATTATGCAAGACTAAAACAAGTCATTAAAACAATGCATCCAAAAGTATTTATGAATTTACAAGAAAAGGAAAATACAAGAATACATTCTAAATACTTTTATACAAAAAAAAAAGAAAAATACATCAGAAATACACTACATAGGCCGGCCCTATGTAGTACACAAGGACACTTGAAAACTGATTTTTTTTACACAACCTCCATAACCTTTCACAATCAAATCCTCCAACACCACTCTCCTTTCATTTCAAAGATGATCTTACACTCCACCTCCAACTTTGAAAGATCATCTTTTCTCTATAAATAGAGAGTTTTATCTTCATTATTTTCACACAAAAAATCTCTCCTTCTCCTCTCTTGGTCCGGCCACAAGACCACACACACACCACCTCAAAAATTTTCTTTTGTTCTTCAAGTGTTCAAGAAGAATTCTTTGTGCAACTCTTTCAAGATCAAGTCTTCTACTCATTTTCATTCCTCTAACACATCAAAGTAAGTAAATACTAACTTATTTCATCATACATTTATGTTTATATAAGTCTTGCATAATATATATAATCACCAACAACAACAAGTTTCATAAAAACTCAAGTTTATAAGTTTCTAGTTTTTGTTTTTAAGTTGTTTCTTTAAATGTGTTTATGAATATATAAACAAATCATAAAAGTGTTAATATTATGAAAACAAGTAAAATATATGTGTTTTATAACTTGTATACAAGTAGTCTTTGCATAAACAACTAGAATCATAAGTTATTCCAAGTTTATAAACTGCGGGTTTTCGGCAGAAAATTTATATCGACTTTGAAAAATCATAACTAATTCATAACTTAAAGAAATGAGTTGATTCTTGTCTCAAAAGTTTGATATATGTCTTAACTATTGATCTGGAAATTTTCATAATTTATTTTGGAGTTTAAGACCTCCAGAAATTATTTGGGAAACCGAAAGTTTGACGGCTCAAAAATGGCCAACATAGGATTTTCAACAAGCTTTTTCCCTAACCTAAACATCTCGAAAAATGGTCGTTCTTGATTCTAAAAATCCTTTGTATATAGTAGTTTAATTTCCTAGAAAACCAAAGCCTAAAACGTGTTGGAGCTTGGTCAAAAACAGCCTCAAAGTAGGCCGAAAAACCTCCGAAAAAGCTGGAAAATTATATATATATAAACTTGACGTTTTAAGTGAGTTTTATTTATAAACTTGTAATGTTGGGTGATTTAAGACATAAAAAATTGTAAATATATATATATATATATATATATATATATATATATATATATTAGAGATATTAAGTCTCTATTATCATTTAGGGATCGATTAAACTCACCCGGTGCATCATCCATCAACATACGCTAAATAGCATTTTACGCTCGTTTTTGCCATCACAAGTTCGGTGAGTCCTCATAGCCCCTATTTTCACAATGTTATGTTTTGGGGTAGAAATACATGCTTCGTTTTTATATGGACACGAAAACAACTTCATTTCTATTATGTATTACACATGTGGTTCCATCCGCCCTTATATCATGAACCGTTAGTTGCATTTATTTGTAAGCGTGAATATATTGTGGATAGATCTATCGGGAGTCATGTCCCCCATTCGGGTTAGTTCGGGTCGGCTAACAGCGGGTGCATATATATTTAACACACGGTATTACGTATGGGAATACTGCACAGGGCAAACTCATTTTAATTAAGCTTCGGTTGCATGATGGTTTATATGTAATACATAACATGGAATTTATGATTTAATAAATTCAAACTCTACTGTTGTTGTCCATACAAGTCAGATTTACGTGTAAACCTATGAGCTCACCAACAATTTTTTGTTGACGTATTTTAGCGTGTATTTTCAGGAAATTAATGCAAGTGTGCCTTCAGACGTATTTACTTTCAAGCTTCCGCATCCATGGAGTCGCATGCATATTCAAACTTAACGGAGATTTAGCTGCATTATTTTGGATACTTTAATTATGTAATTAAATCTCTGTATTGTGCGAACTTCTTTTATTCATATCAGACTATGTAAAACATTGCTATATTTTAAAGTTTTAACGATGTATTTTAAAAACGTCCATATAGTGGTCGTTCAATATGATTATGGTTATGCTTCCGCGACGTTGCGCTTCGTTGCCAACCCGGGTAAAGGGGTGTGACAAATCGCCGATAAAAACCAGCATGGCCTAGGAATGATCTTATTCCTTTAACGTTGGTAGGTGGTGGAAGTGAGGAAATTAATTGAACTTTCATCTTGTCAACTTCCATTCCTCTCTCGGACACAATGTGACCTACGACTACCACTTCTTTTACCATTAAATGGCTTTTCTCCCAACCTAACACTAAGTTGGTTTCAGTGCATCTCTTTAGGACCTTTTCTAAATGTCCCGAAAAATCTTCAAATGTTTTATCAAATGTGGAGAAATCGTCCATAAATATCTCAAGAGAACCACCCACCATATCTGAAAAGATAGTCATCATACATCGCTGGAATGTGGCAGGTGCATTACATAGTCCAAACAGCATCCTTCGGTAGGCAAAGGTGCCATAGGGACAAGTAAATGTAGTTTTCTCTTGATCCTCAATATGGATTGGGATTTGATTATAACTAGAATATCCATCGAGGAAACAGTAAAACTTTTGTCCTGCTAATTTTTCCATTATTTGATCTATAAATGGTAGCGGAAAATGATCTTTTGAAGTAGCAACATTGAGTTTTCTGTAATCAATACAAACTCTCCACCCAGTTACAGGGCGAGTAGTTATCTTCTCTCCTTCTTCAGTATTAATTACTGTAATTCCCGATTTCTTGGGTACAGTTTGGGTTGGACCACTTACTATCAGATATAGGATATATAATTCCAGCATCCAACCGTTTTAACACTTCTTTCTTAACTACCTTTCTCAAATTAGGATTCAACCTCCCTTGTGCATCCCGAGCTGGTTTAGCTTCTGGATCAGTAATGATTCGGTGCATACACAAAGTGGGACTGATTCCTTTTAAATCAGCTATCGTCCACCCTACTGGTTCTTTATATTTGACTAATACTTGCATTAGAGCTTTTTCTTACTCTTCAGTCAGATCTGATGAAATTATGACAGGTGAAGTGTCATTCTGACCTAGAAAAGCGTATTTTAGATGAGATGGCAGCTCCTTTAATTCTAGAACTGGTGGTTGCTCTATTGAAGGTTTGACTGACTAAGGTAAATCAGTAGGTAATTTTTCAGTCCTATGGGTCCACGGTGCTTGTTTAGATTCTAATGTGGATTCCATGACTACTTCTAACTTATCACACTCAATAGGATTTAATTTGGCTAACTCATTCTCCGCAAAGAATAACTTAGTAGCATCTTTGGTGTTGGTTAACGAACTATGTTGTGCAAGTTCTTCCACCTTGTCTATAAGATAACATTCTGAATCAATAGCAGAGACACTTGAAGCATTAAATACATTCAGTCTTAATTTCCTATTACCAAAGGTAATATCCACTGCTCCTGTTGCATTAATTGTGGCTAAGAAAGGTCTGCCTAGGATAATAGCTGGTTGAGTGTCTCCTATTGAACTTTCGGTGTCCAATACTAGGAAATCAACTGGATAGTAAAATCTTCAAATTATACTATGACATCTGATAAAATACCTCTTGGGCACTTGCTTGACCGAACTGCCAGCTGTAAGACAGTATCAGTTGTCTGTAACTGGCCTAGACATGTTTATCAAACAAGTTTCCAGGTAAAATATTATCACTAGCTCCAAGATCAAGCAGTGCCTTCTTAATCTGCACATTGCCTATTGTCACTGGAATCAATGGTGATCCAGGATCTTTCAACTTAGGAGGTAGAGAGCTAGAAACTACTGCACTTAATTGTTCAGTTAGATTGATCTGCTTTGGGAGCGAAACCTTATACTTTCTTTTCTGAGTACAGAGATCTTTTAGAAATTTGGCATAAGATGGAACCTGTTGAATGGCCTTGATCAGAGGGATATTGACCTTAACTTGATTGAATAAGTCCCAAAGATCCTCTGATTGTGGGCCTCTTTTGTTGTAAGGAGAAGATTTTGGATTTTCTAAAGTAGCAGGAAAAGGCGGAGGAATTGAAGTGTCCTAATTCTTATCTGTCTCCCCAACTTTGGGAGTTGGAATATCTACCATCCTGTGAAGACCACCCCTTACGGGGCAGTTCTCACGAGTCTAGGTCCCACATCATGCAATATGATATCAATCAAACTAAGATAGAGTAATTAAGTGCGAAATTATAAATTACAGGTACAAAAAAATATTAGGATTAAGTTTAATACATATTACAGATTTCAAATTAAACTTATAAAGGGTACTATCTAATCTACTACATTACATCATACAATCATATCAAGTCTACTCAAAACCACCACAATTGTCATCTTCCAATTAGTATCGAAAGGTTTGTTGAGTAGTGGTCTGTGAAAGCTTCAAAACTTGGATCTTGAATGACCTAAGAACTAGGTCCAACAGACTTCCCTTTATCTTTTCCTGTAAAAATGTAAAGTAGCAACTATAAGCAAGGCTTAGTGAGAATATAGATTTTCAGATTAACATGCATTATCAAGCGGTTCATGGTCTAGCGTGATATGTCTTGACTGCCGCTACAGCCACTCATGATTGAACATAGAAATCATAGAATCGGATGATGTTCAAACCATGCTGACGCTTAAATCGTGGGGATCAGCCACATACTGGGCTAGCTACCAGTAAATCAACATGGCGGAACATCGGAGTATCATACCAAGTTCAATAGAACTGGTGAAGTAGCATAGTCTAGAACAATAGACCGTCAGTGCTAATCATCTTAAGCTGAATCGATATGTCAAAGGATGCGAGCAGTAGTGAAGCATAAATAATCAAAAGTCATAAGCAATACATCTCATATCAATATCTGAAAGAAACTGTAAATGCAATGTCATATGAAATGATAATCAAATAGCTATAATGATACACTGGGCATCACCGAACCATGGTGAGCACAGGTCTCAATTCAGCTGATCATGTATGAATGTCAATATAATTTATCATCAACAATATGTCTCAACCGGAATTCTTGCATGTAAAGCTGAATATCTATAACTCACGGGTCTGGGGTCTTTATCAAGCAGATATTTATATCCACCACCTGAGTTATCTCAGGATTTTATCTTTAATCAGAGCTCTGGCCTTTCTTTTCAAGTCTTTGACCCACTATCAATCTCTTTAATTCTTTGAATCAATGTTCAGAATTTAACTGAACCTGTCCAAAATTTATCATTTGCAAGAACGTTAGTTTTAAACTTTAATTGATCTGATTCTAATAACTTATAAATTTTTATGACCGTTTTCATGGACATGTGTGACTTTTGTCATCATAATATCTCTTTTTAAGATTTAAGGTAAAGATTTATTGATTTTTAATCTTTATAAATCATAATTTTTATTTTGACATTTATTTTATAAAAATGATCACTATTTATATGTATATTCCAAGTTTGGTACCTATATATATATATATATATATATATATATATATATATATATATATATATATATATATATATATATATATATATATTTTTTTTGGCAACCCATAATTATGTGTCAATATATATATATATATATATATATATATATATATACATGCATAAATTGGTGTGAGTGTATATATATATATATACACATGCAATCACAACATTGTACTCACATGCATGCATTTATAATTCACACCTGCACACACATCTCTTACGGGAAGAAAAAAAACAAAACATCCGAAACCCACAATAGTTTCGGTATTTCATATGGGTTTCGGTAGCTTCCTATGGTTTCTGCATATACATATCACACACACACATGCACTGTTTCAGTAGTTTTTAGGATTACCGAAACCAAAGGTTTCGGTATCTTATAAATGGTTTCAGGAACTTCTTGTGGGGTTCGATGGTTTCATAGAAGATATTACCAAAACCATAGAGGTTTCGATTATTTTTGGTCTTGGTAGTTTTCATGGTTTCGGTGGATTGCTTGTAGGTTTCGGTATATACCGAAACCTTCCATGGGTTTCGGTATTCTTCAGTTTCATCATCTGGGTTTCGGTAGTTTCATAGGGTATGATTTCGGTACTTTCAAGTTTACCGAAACCTTCATGGTTTCCGTATGTTTCGGTACTATTTCTATAACTCTCGGTATCAATTTCATCGAGATCACAAGGTTTCGGTACTCCTTGTGGGTCTCGGTAGCCATGCAAAACACACACAAACACACACTTTTCTATTTTTCTTTAAATTCTAGTAGCAAAATCATGATTAAAAAGTTGTTTGATGCTTCTTATGATGAACACAACACACACACAACTGTATCTAAAAACATGGCCAAAAAAAAAACTTACGGTTTCTATTTGAAATCGAAAATCCATATAATCAACGAAATTACCTTGAATAAAGTCTGGATCCTTGTAATTCGTCACTTAACGAGCAATTCCCAACTTGAATCACCGAATTCTGTTGAGAGATGAGCGAGAAATCGAAGCCGACAAAATGGTTGTGTGTTTTCGTTGAGTTGCAGAAGATGTTTGAAGAAGATGAAAATTTGGAGAAGTGAAAGTGATATCACACGTACCATATATATATATATATATATATATATATATATATATATATATATATATATATATATATATATATATATATATATATATATATATATATATATATATATATATATATGTATATATATATATATATTCAAGTTTGGCCATTTGTCGATTTGCACCCCGATACTTAACTTTAAGTTAATTACAAAAATGGTTAAACTTCAAATCTTTTATTTGTGTGCCACAATTATAATTCGTGTCAAAGTATGTTGTTATAATTTATGATATTTAACTTAATTAAATAATTTCAATATTTAATTAAATTACAATAAAAATAATGTAATTAAAATTACATTATTTAAGTCAAACACAGAAATTAACAGTTCGTTCAAAACTAGGTTGTTATAGAATGGGCTCCACCACGCACAAACTTCGTCCTCGAAGTTAGCTATGTTCGAACAGACTTGGATAGGTAGCTTTCATGACATCTCTTGATTCCCAAGACTCATGTGAACCCTTGTGGTGTTTCCACTGGACAAGCACCATCTGTATATCTTTATTTCTAAGCTTTTTGGTCTTCGAGTCCAGAATACATTCCGGCTCTTCAACCACTCGAAGCTTTTCATCAACTTGCAAGTTAACGTGTGGTATTTGTACTTCTCTTTCATCGGCTAAGCTCTTTCGCAAATGACTGACATGGAATACAGGATGTATTCCAGATAAGTCCGCTGGCAGTTCAAGACGATAAGATTGATTTCCTATCTTTTCGACAATCTTGAACGGACCAATAAATCTCGGAGCTAGCTTGTTTCTCTTTATGAATCTCACCAAATTCTTCATTGGGGATACTTTCAGCATTACCCAATCGTTAACTGCAAAACTGATCGATCTGTGCCGATTATCATAATACGACTTCTGCCTGCTTTGAGCTTCCAGTATATTTCTTCTGACCAGTTGAATCTTTTCATGAGTCAACTGTAGAAGGACAGGACCCGCTATCGGTGATTCACCTGTTTCGCGCCAACAGGTGGGAGTTCTGCTTTTTCTTCCGTACAAAACTTCAAAAGGAGCCATCTTGATCGTTGAATGATAACTGTTATTATATGAGAATATATATATATATATATATATATATATATATATTTATATATATATATATATATATATATATATATATATATTAGGTACGTGTGATATCACTTTCACTTCTCCAAATTTTCATCTTCTTCAAACATCTTCTGCAACTCAACGAAAACACACGACCATTTTGTCAAGTTGGGAATTGCTCGTTAAGTGACGAATTACAAGGATCCAGACTTTATTCAAGGTAACTTCGTTGATTATATGGATTTTCGATTTCAAATAGAAACCGTAAGTTTTGTATGTTTTTTTTTGGCCATGTTTTTAGATACAGTTGTGTGTGTGTTGTGTTCATCATAAGAAGCATCGAACACCTATTTAATCATGATTTTGCTACTAGAATTTAAAGAAAAATAGGAAAGTGTGTGTTTGTGTGTGTTTTGCATGGCTACCGAGACCCACAAGGAGTACCGAAACCTTGTGATTTCGGTGAAATTGATACCGAGTTACAGAAATAGTACCGACTCTCGACGTTTGTATATGTTTAGCAAGAACGGAAATAGTCACATTAGTTTATATATATATATATATATATATATATATATATATATATATATATATATGCATATGCGTGTTTGATGTGTGTATGTGTGTAGTATGCAACAACAACAACCATTATTCCTTGCTTTATATATATATGTGTGTGTACTTAAAGCATGCATAGTGTGTGCAGGAAAGTAAAAGTGAATGTGTATGTGTGCTATATGTGTGCAGTTGTGTATATATATACTTATATATACATGTGTGTGTGCTGTCTAGTATATATATATATATATATATATATATATATATATATATATATATATATATATATATATATATATATATATATATATATATATATATATATATATGTACTTAAATCATGCATAGTGTGTGCAGGAAAGTAAAAGTGAATGTGTATGTTTGCTATATGTGTGCAGTTGTGTATATATACACTTATATATACATGTGTGTGTGCTGTCTAGTGGATGTAAAAGCAGAAACAACAAACATATATATATATATATATATATATATATATATATATATATATATATATATATATATATATATATATATATATATATATATATATATATCAGCAAAGGCATCAATAAGTCCAACACCTTTTTCTTTATATGAAATTAGTATGTGTGTGCAATGTGTGTAGTAAAAAGAAAATAGTCTAGCATCCCTTTTTATTTCTTTTCTTTTGGTGTGCAGCCTTGTTGTAATACATATATTTATATGTATTAAATTTAAGGTATAGGGATTTATGTATGTGATAATGAATGATTAAAAATCAATAAAAGTTTATGCCAATAAATGCAAGTTTTTATAATCATATATCACTTATATTTCATTTAAATAAGGCATCATGATTTATACATATCATTGACCTTATGTATAAGAGAATGGAGCATATAATACATTTGAAAGTATATATATGTTTATGTAAATTGAGTTGTAAAATACATTAGAAAGCGTGAGGATTGTTCCTTGTTCATAAATAAATGAGCTCCATGATCAAGTAAATAAGCTTAATGGAATTCACATGGTATCTTAAGAACAAATAAATAAATTGCATTCTTAAGAGAATTCAAATGTGTAATGAAAGCTTAAAATGACTTAAAAGACATATAGGCCCATGAAAAAGGATATAAAGCCTTATAAGTTATCTAAATCATGTCAAATACAAGTTCTGAGTTGAATGATGATTTAACAGAGTCTAATGTCACATAATAATTAACCACATTCATCTCAATGTAATTTAATATGGGACTTTGAGATTAAAGACCAACGAATGAACACTGAATTTATTATTCAAATGATTCAAAGGCTAATAAATATCAGAAATGATATGATTAACAGACTGAGCAACAAGCAAAGCTAAAAGACATTAAAGAGCATCAGTGAAGGTTATAGCAAAGTGGCAAGCATCTGTAAGTCTGATATAAGTCAGATAGTGATTCTAATCCACTACAGATTGTGAGCAACAGAGCCAGAAAGTGAAAGTGCACAATTAACCAATAACTGTGAGTTGTAGATTTTACTTTAACTGCAGATTATGTGAATTGAGACTTTTGTTGCTTTATTATGATTCTATTGGCATTCTGATCCTGAGCATATTAATATATTATCATAGTATGTTTACTATGATTTGTTGAGCTGAGCATTTCTTCTTCTAGTTCTATTTCATTGATGAGTCATTTGATTGTTAAGCTTAACACCACCACTATTGCTCAGTGTTGGGTTAATGTTAAGCTTATGATGTGCTGATTTACATGATGAAAGCACAGAGGGTGGCTCTTTAAAAGAAACCTTCTTAGGGATCTCCTTCTTTGGACCCTCTTTCTTCTCATACACGACTTCAGTGTCGGTATCTTCTTCGGCCTCTTTCTCTTTAGGCATCTCAATTTTATTGTCTACCTATCTTCCACTCCTTAATGTGGTTATCTTAGATGCTTCATTAACTTTGTTAATCTCATGTTTGTTATCTTTATTATGATGATGAGCATGTGAAGGATTGGGAACAGTATTGCTAGGAAGCTTCCCCTCCTCACGCCTAGTAAGCGATTCAACTATCTGACCCATCTTGCGAGTTAACATCTCCATGATCTTAGTACAGATAGCTGATTGTTGTTTCATAAATTCAGCAAACTCTGCGAATTGCGCAGAAGTCATATTTGTTTCCACTTGGAATTGTGGTTGATCATGATGATTTGACTTATAATATCGCTCATCCTTAGCTGCCGAAGTTGAACAATATTGATATTCTCTCTTTGGCGGTTCATATCTTGGTTTGGATTGATGACCGGTAGGCTGATCATTCTTCCATCGAAAATTGGGATGGTTTCTCCACCCCGGATTGTATGTTTCCGAAAATGGATTATCTCTCTCTCGATGAGCTCTGAATCCGTAAACTTCATTAGCAAATTCCTCAGTGGATTGCACTTGAGGACATGCTTCGGAATGATGCGACGGATCTCCGCATGTAACACAATTAATTGATGCGCTAGGGTTTGAAAGACCCTTCATCAACTTATCCATTTTCTTACCTAATTCTGAAATCTCACTTTTTACTTCAAGTTTCCGGGCATTGTCTATACCCATCACCTGAACTCCAATATTATTTTCAGAACCGGCTTGAACTTTGAGACCTTTACTAAGTTGATTCAGTAATTCCCAAGCCTTATCATCTTCTGTAGGTCCCGAGAGGTTCCCAAAGTATATAGCTTTAAGCTGTAGAGGGGGGGGGGGGTGAATACAGCTATTTAAAAACTACACACTATTTTCTCAATGTTTGTATGTATTATCAACAATTTGTTAATTACAAACAAGCTTGAATGCGGAATAGTTCAAGCTGAGATGACAGATACAACAGTATGTTCACTAGTCTAAGACAAACTCAAAACTGTATACAATGAATACACTCACTAAGAAGCACTCACCTGTGTTTACAAGACCTTAAGGGAACAGCTTATAGTAAAAGCTTAGACACCTACAGATACTGATTTACACAGAAGGCTTGCATGCATGACAATCACCACTTGCACTTTCACTCTTGGTTTCAGCACTTAGCTGTTTTCACACTCTTTCTGTCCTTAAGAAGTTCCTTTTATACCCACTCAGAGGGATCTAAGAGCAACATCTTCATGGACGAATGAAATGAAAAGGAGGAAGTCTTGTTGGAAAAAGACAACATAACCTTTTCTGCACTTTTCTGAAAAGCAGGACTCTGTCTTCACATGTGCAGAACTTTTGTCTTTCATTGCATACTGTGCATTGCCTTTAACCAATTCTAGGAATGTCACCTTTGGTCTTCTTCCTTGTAAAGGCCTATTTTGATATAGAAACAAGGTCTGTCACCCTTTTCAAATAACCTTTTTTCTTCATGTTACATAACAGCTGTGGGCAGTCGAGCCAGTTCCTGTTTTCCACTTGTCTCGACTTTGTTAACTGATCTTGTAGTCAAAAAAACAATCATGATGACTTGGAAAACATATTCCATATAAAGTGTTTAGCCTTGTTCACAAAGAAGAAGGTTCTGTTCACAAAAAACAGAAACGTTGCAACTTTGAAATTGCCCAAGCTGCCTCAACAGTGTAGAGCGTTGGAGCTGGATAGACATTTATGTCCAGCCTGTCAGGCAGACGAGAGCTTGGACAATACGTCTTCGATTGCACAAATGCAACAATAGAACAGCCTTAGACTGATTTGCAAAATCATTTTCAGGTTTTCAATAAAGGCCATATGAACAGGCCTTAACATTCAACCTTCAAATGCATCAACAGGTTCTGATTATAAATTCCCCCAGAGATGTAGAAACAGGTTTGACTGAGGCCGTTTTTGTGGCCTAACAATCTCCCCCTATTGGCAATAAACCAGTCTAAGCTGGTCTTATCAAAATCACTACTAATTTTACGTACATTTGTTGAAATCAAAATTATCAACATTACACAGCTAAAGTAAAGATCAGTTTATATATATCCACTGATTTTTGATTGTATACAACAACACATGTTTTTACAAGCGTCACACCTAATGTCTTCATGTATTTACAACTAATGTAAAAGAGAATTACAACAATGTAACACATAGAGTACAACTAATGTACATTGGACTGTTTTTGTTGGAGCAAAGGAAAACGGTACGCTGTCCAACTGATGGACAACCTTTCCATTTCCCTGCCACAGCTGGCAGACGGACTTCCTGGACTGCAGATGGCATCCTCGTTTGAATCTTCTTTATGTTCTTCCCTCGTTTCTTCCCTTTTCAACTTTCAACCTGAGGAAACATGAAGTTGAATCTTGAAGCTCACTCTGTCTGTAAAATCCTTCTCAGCTCCATCCCGATGAGCCTCTCCATAAGCTGGATTGTCTGAAGGAGGAGGGCCATTTCCTGAAGGCTGCAAGCGTGCTAAGACCAATTAGTACGGTCTGAAGCTCTTGAACTTTCTTTTGAGACAGGGGATCTCTATCAAAAACAAGCCCCTAACCTTCAGGCTCTTCAATTACTTTGCCCTCTTCAACAATTCTACTCCTTCAGGCAGACGTGGTCAATCCTTTATATTCCACAGCATAATCTCCTGTTCCAATCATTATCAGGAGGAGATCTCCATCCACGCTCTGTCGTCACTTCTTAGTCCATCCTGGCCTTTATTTAGGATTGTTGTCACAAACACCTTCACTAACTTCCTTAGAAATCAGGACCAAGCATCCTTTACTTACTTTCCATCAATCCCTTGACATCTGCACTGATCTTGTTTAGAGTTTTCAGACTTGATTCACTCAGGGGCTAACTGCCAGTAATCCACTCCTGTTATCCCATCTGCAGCTACATCATGTGGTGGTTATAAGTTTCCAATTCTGGGCTTGTGCCACCCATCCTTGTTTCTTTAAGCTTCCACTGACTGCCTTCCTTGCTACAGGGACAGCTTTGACAATTGACTTACCTTGGCTAGCCTTCTTCAAGACATCAGATGAAACTTTTTCTTAGCCAAGTTGTCAAAGTGGGTATTGAGGCTCTTGATGGGGTACTGTTGATTTGTCTGTCACAGAGACCTGACGTACTTTCTCTACTTCCCTTCTCTGTTCCCTATGATGCTCTGGACAGCTTCCATTATTTCTTTGGCACCTCCAAGGTAGACATTTTAATTTCTTTGCTCTTGGAGTGCAAAGGATTAGCAGCTTAGCAGTTCTTCTTCTTTTCTCAATTCCTCAGAGTTGACGCTTTCTTCTCTAAACTCAAAGTACCTTGTGCATAGGAAGAACCATCTCTTTAGCCCTGGCCATGTGAAATTGAATTCTGCTCTTTCTGCTGTTAGGGCTCATCAGCTGCCTTTTCTTTTCCTTAGCCTTGCTGCTGTAGTGACAGCATCCTCAGACCAATTCCTCTTCTTCTTCTTCTTCTTCAGTTAGACTTAAGTAGTGCCTCCTTACTGCTAGGCCTTCCTCAGGGAAATGACATCCTACCCCTAGACCCTGAGCAGGGTTTGGAGAGATAGCTGAGTTAGGCACTAGCAGCTTGAGAGGCACCTTAGCTTTACTGTTTCAAAGAACCGCTGGCTGACAGTGTGAGTTGCCGGACACTGGTATCCTAATTCGGAGAAGAAGTTAGAAGTTTTATCCCCCTTAGACTAGTCTTCGGAGGCAGTTGACTTCTCCCCCTTTGACGGAGATGAAGCCAGCGATTCACCACCTGGTCTGCCTGAAGACACAAAGTAGCAGGATTGCTAGCAGGGTTTAGTAGAAGGTTTGGACCAAAACAAGGAATAGTCATCTAAGTAAGCCAAGTATCCTTCACTCAGTAATCTGGGAGAGAAAGACATGTCTTGAAGAGAAGAGGAGTTGAGAATTCAGTAGGTGAGGTCAGCGTAACTATGTGTCCTATCACGATGCTCGGTGAACAGCAAAACTTGAAGCTGTGCAAGATGTACTTCGAGCGAATCTTGCACATCACCAAGGTTTGAAGAAAAAGTACTTATTAGTATTAGATACGAAGCAATAATGTGGTAGGCTGGCAGGAAGCGTAAGAAGTGAAAGAAGTAATTAGTGATGACAGAAAAAATACTGGTTGGGAAATAGCTGTCATTGAGGACACAGAGTCCTGCTGAATGGAAAGAATAGAGGAGAGGGAGGTGGATACATCTTGTAGCTGAGCATGTGAGTGCTAACAGCGTGTGAATGTGGAGAATGATCAGGTTGTGAAGGCGGTAGGGAAAAAGGTCTTGAACGCCTCAAAGAACCCCTGAAGTGTGCAGAACAGAGTTGTGATATGATGGAGGGGTTAGTTAGAGGAGTGCTGGTGTTTTCCAAAGAACCAACTTTGTTGGTTCAGCAAGACAGCTGATCCTTCAAAGGCGGCTTTGAGAGATGGAGGTGTATGGGCTTTTTATAGCTTGTTTTGATTGTTTGTTGCGTGGGGTTAGATATAGATGCGAATGGGGGGTTAGATGGAGAATGATGAAGAGAATGATTTAGAGAAGATGATGATGAATGAAGATGATGATTGAACGCTTGGGGTTGGGTGTTTTTTCTGGTGTTGTTTGAGGATCTATGTGATGGAGAAGCTTGAAAAAAAGAGGTGGGAACTTTGGACAGAAGAAATGCTCCATAGCCTGGGCAAAAAACACAAGTATAAGATTACACCTATGTTGTTGGAAGCGCGGATCAAGGGGTGGCGGTGGCCTTCAGATCAGAGGCTGTAGATGGATGTATTAGATGATGTTTTGCTTATTGTTGTTAAGACTGATTTGTCTGTTGTTTGTAGCTTTGTAGGCTGCATCACTAGGAGAAGGGTGGCTGATTGTTTTGGGCCCTTTAAGATTGCTTGCTTTTGTGTTGCAACACCCTATGAAGACCAAGAGTGGCTGGTTCCCTCTAAAGGCCTTTTTCCCAAAGGCACACCTCATCATTGGGAGATGGGATATGCATTCAACATCAGCAGTGGTGATGTAGAAATCACTGCTGATGGATATTTGCCCATGAAGGGGAGCAGCCCACCACCAGAGGCGATGGCTTTATGCTCCCTGAGGTTTCATCCAGCTTGGAGCTTGGGCGTTGGTCCATTCAGCAGTAGCAGCTGTTTGGTGTAGATTGATTAGTTAGTTTAGAACAAGCTGTATCATGAGGGAGCAAGAATAGAAGTTTGAGTTCTGAGCTGCTGATTGGTCTATCCATCCAGCCCGCTCGTGGGGCACTCGTTTTGCAGAATCTAGGGTGGAAAGAAGTCTGACGGGGGGACAGTGTGGACACAGTATGGAGTGGAGCGGA
>JAANYP010003163.1:0-10067 GCA_020465985.1 Centrapalus pauciflorus
TTCTTGGTGTACGCGGCACACAAAGATTTCAAAGTGTACCAAATGGACGTCAAGACTGCCTTTCTAAACGGTGAACTTAACGAGGAGGTGTATGTTGAACAACCACAAGGCTTTGTTGACGCACATAAACCTGACCATGTTTATGTGCTAGATAAAGCCCTCTATGGTTTAAAACATGCACCTCGAGCATGGTATGATAGTCTTTCCAATTTCCTTATTTCTGCCAGTTTCTATAAAGGTGTGGTGGACACAACTCTGTTCACTAAAAGGGACGGCCCACATATAATGCTAGTACAAATATATGTCGATGACATTATATTTGGATCTACTGACAGTAATTTTTGTAAGGATTTCTCAGCCCTAATGGAGTCCAGGTTCGAGATGAGTATGATGGGGGAAATGAACTTTTTCCTCGGATTACAAGTCAAACAACTTGATGATGAGATTTTTGTGAACCAGTCGAAATATACTCTTGACATTCTCAAGAAGTATAAGTTAGACTCTTGCACGAGTATCGCAGCTCCCATGGCCTCCAACTGTAAGTTAGACACCGATCCTTCTGGGAAAAGTGTCGATAATACAACTTACAGAGGGATGATAGGATCCTTAATGTACTTGACTGCTAGTAGGCCGGATATAATGTTTTCAACATGTCTTTGTGCTAGATTTCAGGCCGACCCAAAAGAATCACACCTAACTGCGGTAAAACGCATTTTTCGTTATCTTAAAGGTACACCCGAACTTGGTCTATGGTATCCAAAGGGAACCGATTTTGATCTTACCGCTTTTTCAGATGCTGATTTTGCAGGTTGTAGAGTTGACAGAAAAAGCATGCGGGAGGAATACAGTTCTTGGGAGATAGACCGGTGAGTTGGTCTTCCAAAAAGCAGAATTGTGTTTCCACATCCACAGCTGAGGCTGAGTATGTAGCAGCTGCATGCTGTTGCTCTCAAGTGCTGTGGATGAGAACACAATTACGCGATTATGGATTCTCACTCACCAATATCCCCATTTACTGTGATTCATGAAGTGCAATTGCCATCTCTTGCAATCCCGTGCAGCACTCTCGAACAAAACACATAGATATCAGGTATCATTTTATTAAAGATCATGTAGAAAAGGGAACCATTGAGTTGTATTTTGTTGGCACGGAATATCAACTTGCGGATATATTTACTAAAGCTTTAGACGAACCTCGTTTTCAGTTTTTAGTATCCCATATCGGCATGTTGAATCCGCCTTCCAATTAAATATCAGATATCGTCTTAAATAATTCTATTTCAATCTATCATGATTGAAATTCCTTTATTTTAGAAAATATCTGTTATTTAAATTTAAGGATTGTGTCACAAAATTGAAACTCAATATTTCCTTATCTGTGTACATTTTTAATAATTAGTGATCCTGACAAATTACTATGTGAATTGTTCATCACGGAGTAGGACGCAAACAATATCCAGGTTTGTCTGTATTTTTAAGGCTAAAAAGGGTTGACGAGATTTATCCGAAAAACAAAGGAAAAAGAACCGGTATTTATTTAAGGGGGAGTATAGTTAGGATTTTAAGTTTTATAATTCTTTGTTTCTTTTTAATTTCTTGTAGTTAAATCTTAAACTTCAGGTTGGTTATACTTTAATTTAATTTTGAGTCTAACTTAACAGTTCAGAAAATCCCAAAAAGATTTTAATTGTTCAAATTTATCAAAAAGCCAAAAATATTTTATTTTATTTTATTTTGGTTTATTTTTATCTTAACCTAAATACTAAAAGAAAAATACCAAAAATATTTTTGTTATCTTTGTTTGTTTATTTGATTCAAAGAAAATATTCAAAAAGATTTAATAAACTTGGGCCAAATTTTTTTTTAAAAATCTTGTTTTTGTTTATTTTTTTTTTCAGCCCAAAATTTATTTTGTGAGTGTGTGTGTTAAGTGAACAAAACCGGCGGCCCATTTGTTTCATTTGGGCGCGGATCCTATGACCCGGACCCGACCCATGCGATATAAATAGGGTCGGTCAATAGTTTAACCACTTTACTTCCTTTTTAAGCTTCTTCATCTTCTTCACTCTCCCTCCTCTCGTCGAAGAACACACCGCCGGCCACCATTTTCACTCACTCAAGCTTTTGGACCTTCATTTTTCTTCGATTTTCTTACGTTTTTCACCTTCGGCATCATCAGGTAACCTCTTTTTAAGTTTATTTTAGTTTATAACTTCCTATTTTATGTGTTTGATTCTCATTTTTTTCTCATTTTTTCTTCTCGGTTTTTGCTAATTTTAAGTACTTTAATGTGTTCTTTTTACGTAGTTGTAGTTAGATAAAATGTTCATCATGCATTTTTAGACTAGGATCTGTAATTTCATGCATTTTTGTTAACTTTTAACTGTTCACGTTTATTTTGCATGAACACATTAACTGCATACATGCATTTCGGATGTCCGAGTTCGGACCATCATCCGAATTCGGACGTCCCACTTAGTTTAAATTTTTCAAAATTTCAAACTTCCGAAATTCGAATTCGGTCACTGTTGATCCGAATTCGGTCCACAATGATCCGAATTCGGTGCTTCAAGGAATTTTGAAAATTAACTTGAGTCTCATTGCATCATCACTGTGCATCCGAACTCGGATTGGATCCGAATTCGGTTCTCATCCGAGTTGGGTTCTTTGTCATTACTGCATACATAACATTTCCTTCCGCACCACATCCGAATTCGGACAGTGCCCATGCACCATCAGAATTCGGACCACCTAACATCCACTTCACCACTTTCATGCATTTCGGACCACATCCGAATTCGGTCCATCATGTCACCCCATCCGAATTCGGTTCCCCAACATTCCCTTTCATGCATCATCCGGATTTCGGGCTACTCCGAATTCGATGACACTGTTCATCCGAATTCGGACCATCCAAAATCCAACACTTAGCATTTTTTTAAATTTTTCCATTTTTGCATTTACACTATAAATTAAAAAAAAAAGAAAATACAAAAATATTTTCATCACGGTGCACCGTTGATTAGAGTTAGGATTAGTGTTTGAGTGAAAAGGTCTTATCCAACATCGGTCTCTTAACGATTGACTTTGGACTTTATTAGTAGAATTTTATTCTACTAATAAAGACCCGATGCTAAACAGATCAGGCAGTTTCTATTTCACACTAATCTAGACTTCACATCAATGCCTTCTTGTAACATCCTTGGAATTAAATTATTGTATTTGAAGTTATTAAGTTTTAATATGTAATTTAAGTTGAATTATGGAAGTTGGTACGTAATTTGGATTAATTATAAAGTTTGTTGCATATTATGGAAAATTAGAATTTTAAATTATTAAGTGAAAATAATTATTAATTATTAAGGATAATAAATAAAAGATAGAAATCTTTTATTTTATAAATCAATATTTAATGGAACCGGTTAAGTTGAGGGACTAAAGGTGTTAAAATGGAATTTTGAAATAAAAGACCAAAGGTCTTTCATTTCCAACTATTACACTCTCTCACTAGAAATATCTCTCCCATCTCTCGGCTCACTTTCTCTCTAAAAATCAAGATCATAAAAACTTGGATTTTGAAGCTGAAAATTTGGATTTAGCTTGCATTCGAGGAACTAAAACATCTACAATTGACGATTTAAGGTAAATATTACTTGAACTCTTCGAATTTAAGTGTTTTTGGGTCGGTTTTTATAAGAACCGAAACTTAGATTGGTGTTGCAAACATGGATGCATGTATGATGTTATTGTGGATTAGTTTAAATCTAGTGTTTATGATGCTACATATTAAATTTCAGCTCCTGATTCGAACTAAAAGTATGGATTTGAGGATTTTGTGTGTGTTTTAGTGTGTGTGTTCGATGGATGATAAAAAGGGTCCAAAAAGGGTTGAATTTGGTATGAAAGCATGTTATGTTAGTGTTAAAATGCTTGAAATTAAGTGTATTTAAGTTGGTATAAATTATTTCATGTATTGAAAAAGTACCAAAAATGATGGAATTAAAATCTGGAAAATGTTATAAAACTGCACAAGTTCGAAGGGGTCCGAATTCGGATCCGAGATGAACTCGGATCTGGTCCGAATTCGGATGAGGCCCGGATTTCAGATTAGCAAAATAATTTTCCAAGTATTGATATTTCGGTTGAGGTCCTAATTCGGTTGGGGACCGAATCAGGATATGGTCCGAATTAGCTTGGGTCCGAAATTAAAGGGGACCGAATTTGGATTTATGTGGGATCCGAATTAGGGTTCATATGAGAACCGAATTGGGGGTCCGAATTCGGGTGGGGTCCGAATTCGGGCATTGATCCGAATTTGGGATCAAAAATGGTAAAAACTTATAAAATTAAGTTTTATGGAAAGAAACAAGATATTAACACAATGTGTTGTTACAACTGACTTAACAGGTCCCTTGTGGTGTTGTTTAACCCACAGCGGGGTACTTTGTGGATCCGGTTGAAATTCCGAGGAGAAATAATATTGCTAAAAGATTAATAACGCACCCACTGTGAGTACCTTTGATTTTTAACATGTCTGCATCTGCTTTATGTTTGCATTGCCTGCTGAGGCCTGTTGTTTCATGTTCGTTTGGCATTCTACTAACATGCGTTTATGTTGATGCACATTCATATTTGTTGCATGTTCGTTCATTTGTTGTGCATCCTTTCGATGGACCTGCGTGGTCGCATCTGTACTCTGATGTTACTGTGCTATATGACCAAGAGTTTGACACCTCTGTGGTCAGGATAGACAGTAGGTCATCCCCGATGTAATGTCTGCCTCAGATGGTTGGTTATTCTTATGCCGAGTGTCAGCTCGAAGGAGCTGCGGCTCAGGTTTGCGTATCCCGGATACGTGTGGAGTATACGGTATGTGTTACCGCGGATACTCTGGGGGCATCATAAAGATTTGTAGAATGTGTGAAAATCATCTGGTATTCACTAAGCATTCGCTTACCTTTTAGTTGTTGAATTTTTACAGGAAAAGGGAAGTCTACAGCTGGACCATCTAGCTAGGAAATCTATTGAAGTACTTGAAGATTTCTACTGTTTACTTTGGTATTTGGTTTATGAAAATTCTGTTGTAATGAATTTGGGATAATGTAATAAATTGTGTTGGTAGACTTAGACGTGTAACCTTTGTAGCACCGTAGGGTGTTAAACTCAGTTGTAATACTTTTATTTATGTATTTTGCTTCCGCACTATTATTAAGCTATCAGATCATTATGTTATCTGTTTGTTGGTGATTAATCCTGGGTGAATTGTAATTGGTGGTTAATGTGGCAAGGGTGTCACAGCTTATGGTATCAGAGCAGTAGTTTGAGATTCAAGTGTCCGTGAGGTCTTGGTCTCAAACATTAAGTGTTGACATGTAGTGATTCTAAGTAATGATCTGAACTAAGATAGGTTACGATCTAGTAATCGTAAGAATATTGACTATCATACGGGACAAGTGGGTGGTGTCTATAAATAAATGACATGTTACTAAATAAGTTATATGTTTCATGTTTCAGAACATGTCTGGAGGAGGAATGACACCAGAAGAGACGAGGGAAATGATGCTAGCCATGATGGCTGAGCAAAATCGAATGATTCAGGACCAGTTTCGGGCTCGAGATGAGGCCGAAGCTAAACGAAGAGAAGATAAGAGAAAGAATAAGGAAAGAGAGGGAAACGATGACGAGCAAGGTGACAACACTGGGTCATCAAATAAGCCCAGGGGTTGTCGTTTCAAGGACTTTAAGGGAAATGGAGCAGTTGAATTTACTGGATTGGGTGATGCTGTTACTGCAATGGAGTGGATAACAGCTACAGAAAGGACTTTCCGAATCAGCGATTGTGCTGAGAAGGATATGGTCCGATTCGCTACTGCCATGTTCACCAAAGACGCAATAATGTGGTGGAACTCGATGGTGAATGCACTAACAATGGAGAAGGTTGCTGTAATGAAATGGGCCGAGTTTACTGAAATTTTCACTCAGCAATACTGCCCGGCCGATGAGCGCCGAAGATTGGAGGCTAAATTCATGACGCTAATTCAGGGGACTAAGTCTGTGTCCCAGTATGTAGTAGAGTTTACGAGACTGAGTTTGTTCGCGCCTCATCAAGTGGATACCGAGGAAAGGAAAGTGACCAGGTTTGAGGCTGGTCTTGATTTGGAGATTCGGAGGGTGATGAGCAATGTACGCTACCCCACATTTGCTGGTCTATTGGAAGCCGCCAGAAATGTGGAACAGATTTTAAGTATGTCGGGATACGTGATGGGGTCCGCTGCTGCTTCAGTCAACCCAACTCAACCTTCACCACCGAAACGCCAACGCGAAGGAGGTTATTCTGGTTCTTCACGATCATCGCAGTACTCGCCGCAACAGTCCTTCTGTCGACAGTCTAGTTCTTCCGGTCGTGCTCGTGCATACTCTATCAACACCGAGCCACAGTATTGTAACAAGTGTCATCTGGAACACTTCGGCAAGTGCACCAACGGGCGTGCGTGTTTTTGCTGCGGAGAGTTGGGCCACTTTCAAAATGAATGCCCACAGAGATCTGATGCTTGCCATAAGTGTGGAGTATGGGGGCACTATAGTCGGAATTGTCGAAAGAATGCTCCAGCAGTTGCTGCTCCAACATCAACACGATCTTCAGGAGGTTCAAGCGGCGGTTCAGTTAACCGAGGTCGGGGTCAGTCACAAAGGGCACCAGCTCGTGCCTTTCAAATTACTGCAGAAGAGGCTAGGGAAAACCCGGAGGTGGTCACGGGTATGTTTATTGTAAACTCTTTACCTGCACGAGTTCTTTTCGATTCGGGTGCCAATCGCTCGTTTGTATCTACTATGTTTGCACAACAACTTGTCATGCCTTTGTCTAAGCTATCTGCTGTACTAGATATTGAAACTGCTAGCAACACCTTAGTCAAAGTAGATCATGTATACCGTAATTGCACTTTAGTGATTGAAGATGTAGTCTTCAATTTGGACTTGATTCCGATCGAGTTCAGTGAATTTGATGTAATTATTGGGATGGATTGGTTGATAGAGAACGAAGCCCATATAGTGTGTAAGAAGGTATGATCAAGATAACTACTCCGGAGGGGCGTGAGATCTGTATTTATGGGGATAGGAGAAGTGGGGATCTGTGTTTGTTGACTGTTGCAAAAGCTCGAAAGCTTGTTGCAAAGGGATGTGACGCCTACCTGGCATATGCTATAGATGCCAAGGCTGAGAAGAAGACGTTGGCCGATGTGCCTGTTGTTTCACTATTCCCGGATGTGTTTCCGAAAGACTTGTCTGGCGTGCCGCCTGAGAGACAAGTGGAATTTAGAATTGATCTGATCCCTGGAGCTGCACCGGTAGCTCGTTCTCCTTATCGCCTTGCCCCAACCGAGATGAAAGAGATGATGACACAACTCCAGGAGTTGTTGGACAAGGGCTTTATACGACCAAGTTCATCGCCGTGGGGAGCCCCTGTTTTGTTTGTGAAAAAGAAGGATGGTACAATGCGAATGTGCATTGATTACCGGGAGCTGAATAAACTGACTGTTAAGAACAAGTATCCGCTGCCGAGGATAGATGATTTGTTCGATCAATTACATGGGGCGAGTGTCTTTTCTAAGATTGACTTGAGGTCGGGATATCATCAGTTAAAGTTAGAGAGGAAGATGTGCCTAAGACAGCTTTTAGGACACGTTACGGGCATTACGAGTTTCTGGTCATGCCTTTTGGGTTGACCAATGCCCCGGCTGTTTTTATGGATTTAATGAACCGAGTTTGTAGACCGATGTTAGATAAGTCGGTGATTGTGTTCATCGACGATATTCTGGTGTATTCAAAGTCTGAGGCCGAACATGCTGATCATTTAAGGGAATTGCTGGAATTGCTAAGAAAAGAGAAGTTGTATGCCAAGTTCTCAAAATGTGAGTTTTGGCTGCAACAGATTCAGTTTTTAGGGCATGTGATTTCGGGGGCCGGAATTTCTGTAGATCCGGCTAAGGTAGAAGCGGTAAGAAACTGGGAGCCGCCTAGTTCAGCTACTGAAGTCAGAAGTTTCCTTAGGCTGGCGGGCTATTATCGGAGGTTTATTAAGGATTTTTCCAAAATTGCAGTCCCTTTAACTATGTTAACAAAGAAGAATGCACCTTTTGTCTGGGAAACCGTGCAGCAAGAGGCGTTTGATGTTTTGAAGAAAACGTTAAGTGAAGCACCGATACTTGCCCTACCAGAGGGTAATGAGGACTTTGTTGTATACACAGATGCTTCAAGGTTGGGACTTGGTGCAGTATTGATGCAACGTGGAAAAGTTATAGCTTATGCTTCGAGACAGTTAAAGCAACATGAGAAGAATTACTCAACTCATGATCTTGAGTTGACAGCAGTCACATTTGCATTGAAGTTGTGGAGACACTATCTCTATGGAACTAAGTGTCAGTTATACACGGATCATAAGAGCCTGAAGTACATATTCAGCCAAAAAGAACTTAACATGAGACAGAGACGTTCGATGGAACTAATAAAGGATTATGACTGTGAAATCCTTTACCATCCTGGAAAGGCTAACGTGGTAGCCGATGCTTTGAGTCGCAAAGCATATGCCAAGGATTGTTGTTATATGCTGACGTCTACTATGCTGACCTCCACTATTATTGATGATGTCAAGGCCGCTCAAGAGGAAGCCTTGAAAGACGAAAATGTTGGTGCTGAGGATATAAGAACACAGATTAAGGATATGGAAACAAGTGAATCGGGTTTGAAAGGTATATATGGGAGAATCTGGGTGCCAAAGTATGGAGGCATGAGAAATGTGATAATAGAAGAAGCTCATCAGTCTAAGTTTTCTGTACATCCCGGGAGCACAAAGATGTACAACGAGCTGAAAGCAGACTTCTGGTGGCCCGGATTAAAGAAAGATATCGGACAGTATGTGGAGAGATGCCGAACTTGTCGGTTAGTGAAAGCCGAACATCAGTAGCCATACGGTAGTTTGCAACCGCTTCCCATTCCGGAATGGAAGTGGGAACATATCACAATGGACTTTGTCACGAAGTTGCCGAAAACTAGGCGTCAACACGATGCGGTGTGGGTAATTGTTGATAGATTAACCAAGTCGGCACACTTCATTCCCATAAGAGAGAGTTATTCACTGGAAAAGTTAGCACAGATCTACTTGGACGAGATAGTTGCTAGACATGGAGTACCGAAGTCCATTGTATCGGATCGGGACAGCCGATTTACTTCCAACTTTTGGTCGGCTTTACAAGAAGGGTTAGGAACGAGGATAGCAATGAGTACGGCTTACCGTCCACAAACCGATGGTCAAAGTGAAAGGACCATCCTAACACTCGAAGATATGATGCGGTCGTGTGTGTTGGACCTTGGTGGTAATTGGGATGACCATTTACCATTGATAGAATTTTCATATAACAACAGTTACCATGCGACAATCAAGAAAGCGCCGTTTGAGGCATTGTATGGGAGAAGATGTAGGACTCCTACGTGTTGGAGGGAAACCGGTGAAACGCCGATTGCTGGGCCGGCATTATTGCAAGAAACAAATGAAAAGATTCAATTGGTAAGACAGAATATGAAGGCGGCCCAGGATCGCCAGAAAAGTTATTACGATAGAAGGCACAAACCAATCAGCTTTGAGGTAGATGATTGGGTGTATCTGAAAGTATCACCAATGAGGGGTGTTACTCGTTTCGTGAAGAGAGGCAAGCTGGCTCCGAGATTTGTTGGGCCATTTAAGATAATAGAAAAAGTTGGAAACCAGTGATATCGTTTAGAGTTGCCGGAAGAAATGTCGGGCATACATCCGGTGTTCCATGTGGGAAATCTCAGGAAGTCATTCACTGCCGAAAACGAAGATTGGGCAGATCACACTGAATTGCAAATTGACGAAAGGCTCCGGTATATTGAAGAGCCGGAGTGTGTGTTAGACACGAAAGTGAAGAAATTGAGAAGTAAAGAGATAGAGATGGTGCTTGTTCGTTGGAAGCATCACAAAGGAGCAAATCATACGTGGGAGCCTAAGTCTGAGATGTTAAAGAAATATCCGCAACTTTTTGGATCCGAGT
>JAANYP010003164.1:0-181413 GCA_020465985.1 Centrapalus pauciflorus
ACATATGTTGTACTTCGTTACATTAGTTGTAATTTTCTTATTGCATCAGTTATAATCTACTTTAGTACATTAGTTGTACTTTTGTAAGAACATGTGTTGTCTGTAATCAAAATCAGTATATATATAAACTGATCTTTTACTTTACTTCAATGTTGTAATATCATTTCAGCAAAATGTAATGTTAAAAATATATAGTGATTATTGATAGAATCAGCATAGACTGATTATTGCAAATAGGGGGAGATTGTTAGGCACAAAAGGCCTCAATCAAACCTATTCTACATCTTAGGGGGAGATTATTAATCAAACCTGATTGATGCACTTGAAGGTTTAATTTAAGGCCTGTTAATGCCTTATTGAAACCTGATAAGTGATTTGCAATATAAGTCAAAGTTGTTTACCCTGTTGCATTTGTTGCAACTAAGGCAGATTGTCCAAGCTGTTCTATTCTGTTGAACAGGCTGAACATAAACTATTTACGCTGCTCTAACCTGTAGAGCAACTTGGACAAACTCTAAGAGTTCTGTTCTTTGTGATCTGAACCTGTTCTTTGTGAACAGGCTAGACACTTTATGGAATATGTTTCCATGTCCTCATGTATTGTCTTGGATCAAGAGATCAGTTTACTAAGTCGAAGACAAAGTGGAAAAACAGAAGCTGCAAAGACTGCCTACGCCGTTCTGTTACATGAAGACAAAGCAGATATTTGAAATGGGTGGCAGACTGTAATGTTGTATTCCTGTATATTTTCAGCACCTCAATGATATTCTCATCAAACACATGAAGAAACAAGCTCAATAAATGTGTTATGATAAAGAAGAAGACAATATGAATGTTTGAATATTGAGAGGATTTCAACAGTGGCGGCTGAATAGTATATTCAAAATGGTCAACCGTGTTACATGAAAAGCAACCCTAGGAGCCTTTTGTAGGCTCCTTTAATTAACTTTCATACATTGGCAACTTTGGCCCCTACACTATTCCTTAAACATAAATTACATAGAAATAAAATACAAGACAAATTACAATGATAATAAATATTACAAAACAACTCCTAGGATCGAAATAATAAATCTAACAATCTCCCCCTTTTCGATCACTTAGGAGGTCCTGGAACTCGGGCATGGTCTGTAGATTCTCGAAGACCAAGTATGACGTCGAAGCGTCTGGTTACTTGTCTTATATGTAGCCTTTCGTTCAGGTATTCAATGCCGCTGAGTGTATCCTGTATCTCCTGTGGCGAGCATCTAAGTTCTGGATTTGGTTAAGCGTCAAAGTCTTGAACTTTCTGAGTAAGCGCTGCGCGAACCAATCTGATAGTGCCGTCGGAGTAACAAGGAAGATCCTCAAAGCGCATGAATCTTTTATGTCCTTTCTGATTCAAAAAGATAACCCCTGACTGTCCTCGAAGCAAAACTTTGTAAGCCGGATAGTGGTCTAGCAAAAATACATCTTGTTCAGGAGCTTTCAGACCCACTTTGACTAATGCACTCTCAACCGCCATCTGGAAATCTCTGAGGCACATAATGATTGATCGGCGATTCATGCATCGAACCAGGGCTGCTAAAGCAGTCATATGTGTCAGACGACCCTTGACTCTATTGACCAATTTTCTGTGCAGACGTTCTACGTCGTCTATGTTTACGAAGTCAAGGTCGCTTTCATACAGTTCTTGAATAGTACCGTCTTCTCTGAGTACCTCGAAGGCTGGAGTGTAGACTCTGGCTCTCTTGTACATATGAATGTTATTGATTCTGACTAATTTGGACGTTGACCAGTATTTGCTCTTATCTCTCGTTTCTCTTAGCATCATCTGATTGTATTCGGCTTGAACGCATCGAGAAGCATCGGTCATTACCATGAGAAGACGTCTACTGTAAGATCCCGGGTTCTTTCTGAAGACCATTTTGAACCTTTCTTCCAGGAAAGGATTTTGAAATTGATCAGCCGGGAACTTCTTCAAGAATTCCTTTAACCCCTGGACCGGAGGTTCTTCTAATTCTCCCCAGGAGTACCACTTTATCCATTCTTCGTCTGTCCTGTCATAAGATGCGGGGACTTCTTTAGTGTCAAAACAATCGACAGTTCTGGCTCCGGAAGTTTCAGCGATATGGTCGTGCGGAGCTGATTGAGTTGGAAGGGTTGATTGGACTGATGGGGTACGTATAACTGGTGGAGGATGTTTAGGTGTGGGAGTGGGTTGGATTGATGGAGTTTCTGTGGTAGTGACTGAAGGTGGTTGGATGGAAGAAGATGTTTGTGGTTGGGGTTCATGGGGTGGAGATTGGGGTTCAGGTTTTGGTGTGAGAAATGTATAGTCGGTTTCAGTATCAGAATCTGAGTCAGACACTAATATGATTTCGACTTTTTCATATTTGGGCTCATAAATCACCATTGCTGACGTGGGGTCTAACGAAGCTGGGCCCTCAATTTGTAGAGGTTCAAAATCTATCATCATCGCTTCCGTAGCCTCATAAGTCTGATCCCCGGACCCAGACCCTTGAATTTCTGCGGCTTCAGCCTCTGCTCCCCCTAGAATGATCATCGAACCCTCATGATGAACCTTTTGACGTTTCTCCCACTCATGACGATCAGGGTCGTCCTGGTCGTCATGTTTTCTTTTAGGGGGCTCGGCCTGAGTGTGGCATTGAAGATCTATGACCGCCGACTCAAGGCGATCCATTCGTGAAATTGGCTTATGGGGGGGTCCGAAAATCACTAAAGTATGGTCCGAATTAGGATAATGTGAGGTCCGAATTTGGTGCCTAGGTGGTCCGAAATGCTACAGTTTGTAATCCGAAATACAGCAGGTTGTAACATCCTCGGATTTAATTTATTGTAATTGGGATAATTAGATTGAGTTTTTGTATTAAGTTAAATTTTTAAGAATGTTTATGTACTTGGATTATGAAAGTTGGTACGGAATTTGGATTAATTATAAAGTTTGTTGAATTATTTGGATATTTAGAATTTTAAATTATTAAGTGAATATAATTATTTAAATATTAAGGATAATAAATAAAGATGGATTCTTTATTTATATAATCATAATCAGTATTTATGGAACCGGATGAGTTGAGGGGTTAAATGTGCCAAAAGATTAAAGTGATGAATAAAAAGGAATGAAAGACAAATTTGTCTTTTATTTTCACCAAGCCATTTCTCTCTCTAGAAATCTCTCTCTCGGCTCTCTCTCTCTCTCTACAATCGAAGAACCTCAAAACTTGGATTTGGAAGCTGAAAATCTGAAACAAGATTGTTAGGAAGGAATTATAACATCTGCAATCACCGAATTAAGGTAAATATCTCTTTAAAATTCGATTTGTGGGAATATTTGGTTCGGTTTTTATATGAACCGAAAATTTGATTTGGAGATTCAATCATGGATGCATGAATGATTTTATTGTGGATTAGTTTAAATCGAGTATTTATGATGCTATGTACAAAATTTCAGCCCCTGATTCGAACTGAAAGTATGGATTTGAGCATTTAGTGTGTGTTTTAGTGTGTGTTCGAAAATAAAGAAAAACGGTTATAAAGGGTGTGATTTGGTGCATGAAAGAGGTTAATGTTAGTGTTAAAGTGGTTGAAATTAAGTGTATTTTAGTTGGTATAATTTATTTCATGTATTGAATTAGTACCAAAAAGGACTTGGATTAAAATCTGGAAATAATAAAACTGCACAAGTTTGAACATCAGAAGGTCCGAATTCGGATCCATGATGAACTCGGATCTGATCCGAATTCGGACATCTTCGAACTTAGGATGAGGTCCGGAATTCTGGAAAATTTATATGGCAAAAATATTCTAAGTGTTTGAATTTAGGATGGGGTCCGAATTCGGTTGGGGACCGAATTCGGATGTGGTCCGAAGTTAACATGTGGTTCGATTCTAATTAATGGTCCGAATTTGACCATTATCCGAAATTGTATTGGTCCGAATTTACAAAGGATCCGAAATTGGGACTTATATATATATGGACCGAATTGGGAATCATGTGGGATCCGAACTGGGGTCCGAATTCGGGTGGGATCCGAATTCGGACACAGATCCGAATTTTGGATCAAAAATGGTAAAAACTTATAAAATTAAGTTTTATGGAGAGAAACAAGATATTAACATGATGTGTTGTTACAAATGACTTACAGGTCCCTTGTGGAGTTGTTTAACCCACAGTGGGGTACTTGGTTGATCCGGTTGAAAGCCCGAGGAGAAATAAAATTTGAATAAAGATAATAACGCACCCACTGTGAGTACCTTTGATTTTAACATTGCTGCATCTGCATTATGTTTGCATTGCCTGCTGAGGCATGTTGTTTCATGTTCGGTTGGCATTCTACTAACATGCGTTTATGTTGATGCACATTCATATTTGTTGCATGTCCGTTCATTTGTTGTGCATCTTTTCGATGGACCTGCGTGGTCGCATCTGTACTCTGATGTTACTGTGCTATATGACCAAGAGTTTGACACCTCTGTGTTCAGGATAGACAGTAGGTCATCCCCGATGTAATGTCTGCCTCAGATGGTTGGTTGTTCTTATGCCGAGTGTCAGCTCGAAGGAGCTGCGGCTCAGGTTTGCGTACTTGGAGTACGTGTGGGGTATACGGTATGTGTTACCGCGGTTACCCTGGGTGGCATCATAATGATTTGTAGAATGTGTAAAATCAACTGGTATTCACTAAGCTTTAGCTTACCCTTTCAGTTGTTATATTTTTACAGGAAAAGGGAAATCCGCTGCGGGACCATCTAGCTAGGAAATTTATTGAAGTGATTGAAGATTTCTACCGTTTTCTTTGGTATTTGGATTATGGAATTATTGTTGTAATAAATTTGGGATAATGTAAAATGTTTGAGTATGTAGACTTAGACATGTAACCTTGTAGCACCGTAGGGTGTTAGATTCAGTTGTAATACTTTAAATTTATGTACTTTAATGCTTCCGCGCTATTATTAAGCTATCAGATCATTTTGTTATGTGTTTGTTGGTGATTAATCCTGGGTGAATGGTAATTGGTGGTTAATGTGGCAAGGATGTCACAGCGTATGGTATCAGAGCAGTAGTTTGAGATTCAAGTGTCCGTGAGGTCTTGGTCTCAAACATTAAGTGTTGACATGTAGTGATACTAAGTAATGATCTGAACTAAGATAGGTTACGATCTAGTAATCATAAGAATATTGACTATCATACGGGACAATTGGGTGGTGTCTATAAATAAATGACATGTTACTTAATAAGTTATATGTTTCATATTTCAGAACATGTCTGGAGGAGGAATGACACCAGAAGAGACGAGAGAAATGATGCTAGCCATGATGGCTGAGCAAAATCGGATGATTCAGGACCAGTTTCGGGCTCGAGATGAGGCCGAAGCTAAACGAAGAGAAGATAAGAGAAAGAATAAGGAAAGAGAGGGAAACGATGACGAGCAAGGTGACAACACTGGGTCATCAAATAAGCCCAGGGGTTGCCGTTTCAAGGACTTTAAGGGAAATGGAGCCGTTGAGTTTACTGGGTTGGGTGATGCTGTTACTGCACTGGAGTGGATAACAGCTACAGAAAGGACTTTCCGAATCAGCGATTGTGCTGAGAAGGATATGGTCCGATTCGCTACTTCCATGTTCACCAAAGACGCAATAATGTGGTGGAACTCGATGGTGAATGCGTTAACCTTGGAAAGAGTATCTGTTATGACATGGGCTGAGTTTACTGATATCTTCACTCAGCAGTATTGCCCGGCCGATGAGCGCCGAAGACTTGAAGCTAAGTTCATGACGCTGATTCAGGGGACTAAGTCTGTGTCCCAGTACGCTGTAGAGTTTACGAGGCTGAGTTTGTTCGCGCCTCATCAAGTGGATACCGAGGAAAGGAAAGTGACCAGGTTTGAGGCTGGTCTTGATTTGGAGATTCGAAGGGTGATGAGCAACGTACGCTACCCCACATTTGCTGGTTTACTGGAAGCCGCCAGGAATGTGGAACAGATCTTGGGTATGTCGGGATACGTGATGGGGTCCGCTGCTGCTTCAGTCAACCCAACTCAAACTTCACCACCGAAACGCCAACGCGAAGGAGGTTATTCTGGTTCTTCACGATCATCGCAGTACTCGCCGCAACAGTCCTTCCGTCGACAGTCTGGTTCTTCCGGTCGTGCTCGTGCATACTCTATCAACACCGAGCCACAGTATTGTAACAAGTGTCATCTGGAACACTTCGGCAAGTGCACCAACGGGCGTGCGTGTTTTTGCTGCGGAGAGTTGGACCACTTTCAAAATGAATGCCCACGGAGATCTGATGCTTGCCATAAGTGTGGAGTATGGGGGCACTATAGTAGAAATTGTCGAAAGAATACTCCAGCAGTTGCTGCTCCAACATCAACACGATCTTCAGGAGGTTCAAGCGGCGGTTCAGTTAACCGAGGTCGGGGTCAGTCGCAAAGGGCACCGGCTCGTGCATTTCAAATCACTGCAGAGGAGGCTAGGGAAAACCCGGAGGTGGTCACGGGTATGTTTATTGTAAACTCTTTACCTGCAAGAGTATTATTTGACTCGGGTGCCAATAGATCGTTTGTATCTACTATGTTTGCACAACAACTTGCCATGCCTTTGTCTAAGCTATCTGCTGTATTAGATATTGAAACTGCTAGCAACACCTTAGTCAAAGTAGATCATGTATACCGAAACTGCACCTTAGTGATTGAAGATGTAGTCTTCAATTTGGACTTGATTCCGATCGAGTTTAGTGAATTTGATGTGATTATCGGGATGGATTGGTTGATAGAGAATGAAGCCCATATAGTGTGTAAAAAGCGTATGATCAAGATAACTACTCCGGAGGGGCGTGAGATCTGTATTTATGGGGATAGGAGAAGTGGGGATCTGTGTTTGTTGACTGTTGCAAAAGCTCGAAAGCTTGTTGCAAAGGGATGTGACGCCTACCTGGCATATGCTATAGATGCCAAGGCTGAGAAGAAGACGTTGGCCGAAGTGCCTGTTGTTTCACAATTCCCGGATGTGTTTCCGGAAGACTTGTCTGGCGTGCCGCCTGAGAGACAAGTGGAATTTAGAATCGATCTGATCCCTGGAGCTGCACCGGTAGCTCGTTCTCCTTATCGCCTTGCCCCAACCGAGATGAAAGAGATGATGACACAACTCCAGGAGTTGTTAGACAAGGGTTTTATTCGACCAAGTTCATCGCCGCGGGGAGCCCCTGTTTTATTTGTGAAAAAGAAAGATGGCACCATGAGGATGTGCATCGATTACCGGGAGCTGAATAAATTGACAATCAAGAACAAGTATCCGCTGCCGCGGATAGATGACTTGTTTGACCAGTTACATGGAGCTTGTGTGTTTTCTAAGATTGACTTGAGGTCGGGATATCATCAGTTAAAAGTTAGAGAGGAAGATGTGCCTAAAACAGCTTTTAGGACACGTTACGGGCATTACGAGTTCTTGGTTATGCCTTTCGGGTTAACCAATGCCCCGGCTGTCTTTATGGATTTGATGAACCGAGTTTGCAGACCGATGTTGGACAAGTCGGTAATTGTTTTTATAGACGACATTTTGGTGTATTCAAAGTCTGAAGCCGAACACGCTGATCATCTAAAAGAGTTATTGGAATTGTTAAGAAAGGAAAGGTTGTATGCCAAGTTCTCAAAATGTGAGTTTTGGCTGCAACAGATTCAATTTTTGGGGCATGTGATATCGGGGGCCGGAATTTCTGTAGATCCGGCTAAGGTAGAAGCGGTAAGGAATTGGGAGCCGCCTCGCTCAGCTACGGAAGTCAGAAGTTTCCTTGGGCTGGCAGGCTATTATAGGAGATTCATTAAGGACTTTTCAAAGATTGCAGTCCCTTTAACGATGTTAACAAAGAAGAATGCACCGTTTGTATGGGAAACTGTGCAGCAGGAGGCGTTTGATATTTTGAAAAAGACGTTAAGTGAAGCACCGATACTTGCCCTACCAGAGGGTAATGAGGACTTTGTGGTATATACGGATGCTTCGAAGTTGGGACTTGGTGCGGTATTGATGCAACGTGGAAAAGTTATAGCTTATGCTTCGAGACAGTTAAAGCAGCACGAAAAGAACTACTCGACTCATGACTTGGAGTTGACTGCAGTCACCTTTGCACTGAAATTGTGGAGACACTATCTGTATGGAACTAAGTGTCAGTTATACACTGACCATAAGAGTTTAAAATACATATTTAGTCAGAAGGAGCTCAATATGAGGCAGAGACGTTCGATGGAACTTATAAAGGATTACGATTGTGAAATCCTTTATCATCCCGGGAAGGCTAATGTGGTAGCCGATGCTTTGAGTCGCAAAGCATATGCCAAGGATTGCTGTTACACGTTGACATCTACTATGTTAACATCCACTATTATTGATGATGTCAAGGCCACTCAAGAGGAAGCCTTGAAAGACGAGAATGTTGGTGCTGAGGATATAAGGGCACAGATCAAGAATATGGAAACGAGCGAATCGGGTCTGAAAGGAGTTTACGGAAGAATCTGGGTGCCAAAGTATGGAGGCATGAGAAATGTGATAATAGAAGAAGCTCATCAGTCAAAGTTTTCTGTACATCCCGGGAGCACAAAGATGTACCAACGAGCTGAAAGCAGACTTCTGGTGGCCCGGATTAAAGAAAGATATCGGACAGTACGTGGAGAGATGCCGAACTTGTCGGTTAGTGAAAGCCGAACACCAGCAACCATACGGTAGTTTGCAACCGCTTCCCGTTCCGGAATGGAAGTGGGAACACATAACGATGGATTTTGTTACAAAGTTGCCGAAGACTAGGCGTCAACACGATGCAGTTTGGGTGATAGTCGATAGGTTAACTAAGTCCGCACACTTTATTCCGATTCGGGAAGGATATTCTCTGGAAAGGTTAGCACAGATCTATGTGGCTGAGATAGTTTCTAGACACGGGGTGCCAAAGTCTATTGTATCGGACCGGGACAGCCGATTTACTTCCAACTTTTGGTCGGCATTACAAGAAGGGTTAGGATCGAGGATTGCTATGAGTACGGCTTACCGACCGCAAACCGATGGTCAAAGTGAAAGGACCATCCTAACACTCGAAGATATGATGCGGTCGTGTGTGTTAGACCTCGGTGGCAATTGGGACGATCATTTGCCACTGATCGAGTTTTCATATAACAACAGTTACCACGCGACGATCAAGAAAGCGCCGTTTGAGGCATTGTATGGGAGAAGATGTAGGACTCCTACATGTTGGAGGGAAACCGGTGAAACGCCGATTGCTGGGCCGACATTACTACAAGAAACGAATGAAAAGATTCAGTTGGTGCGACAGAATATGAAGGCGGCCCAGGATCGCCAGAAAAGTTATTACGACAGGAGGCACAAGCCAATCAGTTTCGATGTAAATGATTGGGTTTATTTGAAGGTTTCACCTATGAGAGGTGTTACCCGTTTTGTAAAAAGAGGAAAGTTGGCTCCGAGATTCGTCGGACCATTCAGGATTACTGAGAGAATAGGAAATCAATCGTATCGTTTGGAGTTACCTGAAGAAATGTCGGGCATACATCCGGTGTTCCATGTGGGGAACCTTAGAAAGTCGTTTACAACCGAAAACGAGGATTGGGCTGATCACACCGAGCTAAAGATTGACGAAAGGCTCCGGTATGTTGAAGAGCCGGAGTGTGTGTTAGATGCGAAAGTAAAGAAGTTGAGAAGCAAAGAAATTGAGATGGTGCTTGTACGTTGGAAGCATCACAAAGGAGCGAATCATACTTGGGAGCCTAAGTCAGAGATGTTGAAGAAGTATCCGAAATTGTTCGAATCCGAGTAACTTCGAGGACGAAGTTGAGCGTGGTGGAGCCCATGCTGTAACATCCTCGGATTTAATTTATTGTAATTGGGATAATTAGATTGAATTATTTGGATATTTAGAATTTTAAATTATTAAGTGAATATAATTATTTAAATATTAAGGATAATAAATAAAGATGGATTCTTTATTTATATAATCATAATCAGTATTTATGGAACCGGATGAGTTGAGGGGTTAAATGTGCCAAAAGATTAAAGTGATGAATAAAAAGGAATGAAAGACAAATTTGTCTTTCATTTTCACCAAGCCATTTCTCTCTCTAGAAATCTCTCTCTCGGCTCTCTCTCTCTCTACAATCGAAGAACCTCAAAACTTGGATTTGGAAGCTGAAAATCTGAAACAAGATTGTTAGGAAGGAATTATAACATCTGCAATCACCGAATTAAGGTAAATATCTCTTTAAAATTCGATTTGTGGGAATATTTGGTTCGGTTTTTATATGAACCGAAAATTTGATTTGGAGATTCAATCATGGATGCATGTATGATTTTATTGTGGATTAGTTTAAATCGAGTATTTATGATGCTATGTACAAAATTTCAGCCCCTGATTCGAACTGAAAGTATGGATTTGAGCATTTAGTGTGTGTTTTAGTGTGTGTTCGAAAATAAAGAAAAACGGTTATAAAGGGTGTGATTTGGTGCATGAAAGAGGTTAATGTTAGTGTTAAAGTGGTTGAAATTAAGTGTATTTTAGTTGGTATAATTTATTTCATGTATTGAATTAGTACCAAAAAGGACTTGGATTAAAATCTGGAAATAATAAAACTGCACAAGTTTGAACATCAGAAGGTCCGAATTCGGATCCATGATGAACTCGGATCTGATCCGAATTCGGACATCTTCGAACTTAGGATGAGGTCCGGAATTCTGGAAAATTTATATGGCAAAAATATTCTAAGTGTTTGAATTTAGGATGGGGTCCGAATTCGGTTGGGGACCGAATTCGGATGTGGTCCGAAGTTAGCATGTGGTTCGATTCTAATTAATGGTCCGAATTTGACCATTATCCGAAATTGTATTGGTCCGAATTTACAAAAGATCCGAATTGGGACTTATATGTATGTGGACCGAATTGGGAATCATGTGGGATCCGAACTGGGGTCCGAATTCGGGTGGGATCCGAATTCGGACATGGATCCGAAATTGGGATCAAAAATGGTAAAAACTTATAAAAATTAAGTTTTATGGAATTAAACAAGATGTTAACACAATGTGTTGTTACAAATGACTTACAGGTCCCTTGTGGTGTTGTTTAACCCACAGTGGGGTACTTGGTTGATCCGGTTGAAATCCCGAGGAGAAATAAAATTTGATTAAAGATAAAAACGCACCCACTGTGAGTACCTTTGATTTTTAACATGTCTGCATCTGCTTTATGTTTGCATTGCCTGCTGAGGCCTGTTGTTTCATGTTCGTTTGGCATTCTACTAACATGCGTTTATGTTGATGCACATTCATATTTGTTGCATGTCCGTTCATTTGTTGTGCATCCTTTCGATGGACCTGCGTGGTCGCATCTGTACTCTGATGTTACTGTGCTATATGACCAAGAGTTTGACACCTCTGTGGTCAGGATAGACAGTAGGTCATCCCCGATGTAATGTCTGCCTCAGATGGTTGGTATTTTTATGCCGAGTGTCAGCTCGAAGGAGCTGCGGCTCAGGTTTGCGTATCTGGGATACGTGTGGAGTATACGGTATGTGTTACCGCGGATACTCTGGGGGCATCATAAAGATTTGTAGAATGTGTGAAAATCATCTGGTATTCACTAAGCTTTAGCTTACCCTTTCAGTTGTTATATTTTTACAGGAAAAGGGAAATCCGCTGCGGGACCATCTAGCTAGGAAATCTATTGAAGTGATTGAAGATTTCTACCGTTTTCTTTGGTATTTGGATTATGGAATTATTGTTGTAATAAATTTGGGATAATGTAAAATGTTTGAGTATGTAGACTTAGACATGTAACCTTGTAGCACCGTAGGGTGTTAGATTCAGTTGTAATACTTTAAATTTATGTACTTTAATGCTTCCGCGCTATTATTAAGCTATCAGATCATTATGTTATGTGTTTGTTGGTGATTAATCCTGGGTGAATGGTAATTGGTGGTTAATGTGGCAAGGGTGTCACAGTTTTTGACTACACGATCAGTTTACAAAGTCGAAGACAAAGTGGAAATCAGAACTGCTCAGCCTGCCCAAGCTGTTCTGTTACATGAAGACAAAAGGATATTTCAAAAAGGGTGACAGACCTTTTTCTTATATCAAAATAGGCCTTTACAAAGGAAGCAAAACACAAAGTTGACATTCCTTATTTAGTTAAAGGCAATGCAACAGTAGACAAAGTGAAAAGACAAAAGTTCTGCCCACATGAAGACAAGTCTGCTTTTCAGAAGGTGCAGAAAAGGTTATGTTGTCTTTTCAACAAGACTTTAACTTTTTCATTCCGTACAATGAAGAAGCTTCACTTAGATCCTCTGAGTGAGTACAAAAAGAAACTTCCAAGGATTGAAAGAAAAAGCCAAAAAGCTAAGTGTTGAAACCAAGAGTGAACGTGCATTCAAAGTAAGTCTTTCATGCTTGCAAGTCTGCTTGAATAAAACAGTACTCAGTGTCTAAGCTGTTCTTGTTCAAGATGTTCCTCAGAGTCTTGTAAACACAGTGAGTGATTCTTAGTGAGTGTATTCATTGTAACTAGTTTAAGTCTGTCTTAGGCTAGTTAAACATACTGTTGTATCTATCATCTCAGCTTGAACCTTTCCGCATTCAAGCTCGTTTGTAATTAACATTTGTTGATAATACATACAAACATTGAGAAAATTGTGTGTAGTTTTTAAATTGCTGTATTCACCCCCCCCCCTCTACAGCTTAAGGCTATATACTTGGGTAACCATTCGGGACCAACAACTGGTATCACAGCAGGCTAGAGTGTGTGTCATTCTAGATCTCTCATTCTCCCAAAGTTTCCATGGACAACAGTGCTGCAAGTTCCTCATACTATGACAATGGCTCAATGGGCAAACCTCCAAAGTTCAATCATCAGAGCTTTTCTGGTTGGAAGTGCAGAATGATGCTCTACTTAGATAATCTGGATGTGCAACTACCAGAGATTGTAATGGAGGGTCCCTATGTGCCAACCTATGTTACAACTATAACTCATGCTGTTGAAGGAGCTGCTCCTGAAATCAGAACATTTGAGAAAGCAAATGCTCAATGGTCTGATGAAGACAAAAGACTGGTGGCTCTTGATTCAAAGGCCAGAAACAATCTGGTCATCTCTCTACCTGATGATGTGTTCAAACAGGTTGAGAAGATGAAGACTGCAAAGGAGATGTGGGATACTTTGTGTACTGTCTATGATGGACCCACAATCACACTTGACAACAGAATTAATAATCTTGTTAGACAATATGAACTCTTCTTTGCAAAACCAAAGGAGACTCTCACTGAAACCTACACCAGGTTTACTGCTATTGTAAATGATCTCAAAGCTGTTGGGATCACCAAGGACAGCTTGACTCTGGTAAATAAGTTCTTAGATGTCCTGCCTGAAGAATGGAATTATTTTTCTACAATTTTAAGGAATTCAGGTACCATCAGAAGTATGGATCTTGTTAACCTATATGGATCCTTACTGAATGATGAGCAGTCAAGGCAACAGAAGAGAAATGCCTTGGAAATATCTAAAAAAGGTGCAGCCTTTGTGGCCAGTGTGAGACAGCCTGTAAATCAAGTAAGTGATGTGTTCACTCAACCTGATCAACAGGCTGATGATAAGGAGGAAATGTCTGATGAGGAAGACAATGCAGATATTGCTGAACTGGATGATGAGCAAATGATAGACATGCTTGTTAAAAGGTTCAACAAGAAAAGGTTTGGAAGGAATATGTTGCAAGGAAGTTCAAATGCTATAAAAAATAAAGCATTTGACAAAACCAAAGCTGAGTGCTTCAAATGTGGCAAAACTGGCCATATAGCAGCTGACTGTGTGTCAAAAGCTGTTGGTCAGTCATCCAAACCACACAAGACAAACAAGGATGATGGCTATAGGGTTAAGTACCTTATGGCTATGGCTAAGCTCAGAAAGTTGGAAAACTCAGTGGTTTCCAACCGGCAAAAGGGACTTATGGCAGAGACTTGTGACTGGGAGGAGTCTAATTCATCATCTGATGAAGAAGACAATAACTGTCTGATGGCCAACACTGATGTCCCATCAACAAGCAACTTCAAACAGGATCTGGCTGAAGCTGAAGCCTTTAGCAGCTTGGAGAACTGGAATCCTACAATGATGTACAAGGTACAAAAATATATGGATTACAGTTCTGAAGAAAAAGGTAAAATGTTTGAATATATGCTTCATCATCTGAAATCTGCTGTTGAGAAGCATGCTGTTTTATTTTCTAAAATCTCTAAGATTAAAACTGATATTGAAACGAAATCTAGTAAACTGGACAGTTTCCATAAGTTGGAAGCTGAGCTTGATGAATTAAAACACATCAATTCCATTTTACTGGAAGAAAAGAGAGAAACAGATATAAAACATGCTAAGCTTCAAAAGATAGTTGACTCTTGGTGCCAATCTGCACAAAAGTCAGCCACTGCATAAGTCAGCAGATTCCTGCACAAATCCAAGCCTATCTTGGAGGGGATCTTGACACAGCAGCTTCCATTGTTGAGGTTAATAAATTAAAAGAAGACTTGTCCACTCTTGGTGAGCTTCCAAACACTTTTATTCAAAAAGTGAATGGTAAATTAATCTCAATAAACAGGTTTGTCAGGCCTCAAAACACTGACAGCTCGTGTGAACCTAGCACAAAAACTGCTGATGAAATAAGTTTTCCATCAAGTCAGCTTGCTAAGTGTTCTGCTGATTCACACAAGCAAAAGAAAGGAAAGCATGTCAAAACTCCAGCTATGGACACCAAGCCTGTTGACAAGACAGGCTTTGGACCTAAAGCTGATGTAAAAAGGCATACTAATCCTTTTAATGCTGAACATTTTGAAAAGAAGTTTTCAAAAGGTAAGCAGTTTGCCTTTAACAAGAGTAAGTCTCAGGCTGAAGGCAAACCTGCTGTGATTTCAAATAAGTTTTCTAATCATAGTGGTAAACTGGTTTTAAATAAGAATAAGTCTTTCAAAACCAGAAATAATGATTATGTTGATAGGCAACATCAATCACATCTCAGGAAGGGCAAAGGCAAAGCCATTGCTCAGCCTGAGGGAGATGGGAATAGGTTTCCTAAACCTGTGGAAGTTCAAAAGCCAATTAAGCTTCCTATCTTTGACATCTGTCCTCCTAAAAAGAGGAAAGAAGAGACAGGCAAAGCTGTGACTATTGAACTTTCCACTCAAGGTGTTGATTCATCAAAAAGTAATAAGTTTGCTAAACCTGCTGATGAAATCAACAGAAATAACTCAGAATGTGTTTCTGAAAGGTCTTCTTCCTAAAATGCTAAAAGAAGAAAATGTTATAAATGTGGAATGAAGACACATCTGGCCAAAGACTGTCCTGAAACTGAGGACATGAGGCCTGCTGACTCTGATGGTTCCCTCGCTGCTAACACAAACAGTGTTGGAAACATCTCAGTCAATGAGAGTGGTATCCAAACTGATACCATTCAAATAGGAAATATTAGTGTTGACATAACAAGTCCATCAACAAATGTTGATGATGTAGGAGAACTCATCTTCAGTGATGAGTTCCCCTAAAAATGACTAATATTCTTCTTGTCACTCTGCAGGAAAAACAACCATCCGAGGTTTGGTACTTGGACAGTGGCTGCTCAGGGCACATGACAGGTTGTAAGGACCTGCTGAGTGATCTCAGGCCTGAAAAAGGGCCAAAAGTCACATTTGGTGACAATGTACAGGGATCCACTGAGGGATATGGAACTCTTAAAACTGATGCTGCAGTGTTCAAAACAGTAGCCTATGTGGTTGGACTAAAACATAACCTTGTTAGCATAAGTCAACTGTGTGATGCTGGCTATAAGGTTAACTTTGATGAGCACCTGGGTTACATATTGGATCCCCAAGGCAAAGTTGTGTTGTGTGCTCAACGAAAGAAAGGTGTATATGTTGTGGACATGCAATCTGCTGATCCCACAACTGAAACCTGTTTTCTCAAAAGAACGAATGCAGACTTAAACTGGTTATGGAACAAAAGGCTGTCACACCTGAATTTCAAGAACATCAACAAACTATGTAAGAAAGAGTTGGTGACAGGTTTGCCTTCTATGACCTTTGTTAAAGATAAACTCTGGACAGCTTGTGAGAAAGGCAAGCAGAGGAAATCATCATTTAAATCCAAACATAACTTCTCTATTGATACTCCTCTCTTCTTAATCCTCATGGACTTGTTTGGACCTGTTAATGTCCCAAGTCTAGGAGGAAGAAGATATACTCTACTAATGGTTGATGAGTTCTCCAGGTACACATGGGTTATCTTCTTGAAGAGCAAAGGAGAGGCTGCTAGAGAAATTATAGGATTTGTGAAAAAGATGGAAATGTTGAACTCTGCCCAAGTGAAGCAGCTTAGAAGTGATCATGGTACTGAATTCAGAAACAGTACTCTTGAGGACTGCTGTGAAGAGAAAGGAATCACTCAAAACTTTTCAGCTGTAAGAACTCCACAACAAAATGGAGTTGCTGAAAGGAGAAACAGAACTCTCATTGAAGCTGCTAGAACCATGCTGTGTGCATCTGGTTTACCTTCATCATTTTGGGCTGAAGCTGTTAACACTGCCTGCTTCAACCAAAACAAATCCTTAGTGGTAAAAAGGTTCAACAAGACCACCAATGAGCTGCTCAAAGGGAGGAAGCCAAATGTCAGTTACTTCCATGTGTTTGGTTGTCCCTGCTTCATTCTGAATCAAAGGGACCAACTGGCAAAGTTTGAACCAAAAGCTGATGAAGGTGTGTTTGTTGGCTACTCTGCTATCTCCAAAAGCCTACAGAGTGTACAACAACAAAAGAAGGGTGATAAATGAATCTATCAACGTCACCTTTGAAGAGTCCAAGAATGCTTCCACAAAAGCTGTTCCTGAATCAGTTCCAGGAGAACTAAACTTTGATGATCTTATGCATTCAAACAATGAAGAGGACTCAAAAGCTTCCACTACACCAAGTGTTGAACCTGTAAATCATGATGGGCATGATGATGATTATGTCAATACACCCTGTGTGAATAAGTGTACTGACCTAATTACAACTGCATGTCCTGAACCTATAAATGCTGATTTTCCTGGTTCCTCTGCTGATATGTTCAACAGTGGTCAATCATGTTCAACAAGTGAACAGGCTCAAGACAACAGAGTGTCTGAAAATCTTGAGAGCTATTCAACAGGACCTGCTGAAGCTGCTGATAACTCAGAAGAATCATCATTGAAGAATGATCCTAAGTGGATCAGATGTCACCCCAATGAACAAATAATTGGTGACATCAACAAAGGGGTACAAACAAGGTGGGACAGCTTAGGGAACTTCTGTATGTTCTCTAGTTTTATTTCACTAATGGAGCCAAAGAAAGTGGATGAAGCACTAAAAGATGCCAATTGGATCACTGCCATGCAAGAAGAACTCAATCAGTTTGAGAGAAACAAGGTATGGAAGCTGGTCCCTGCTCCTAAAGGTAAAACTATAATTGGCACTAAATGGGTTTTCAGGAATAAAATGGATGAGCAAGGTCATTTCATAAAAATAAGGCAAGACTGGTTGCTCAGGGTTATAGACAGGAGGAAGGAATTGACTATGATGAGACATTTGCTCCTGTGGCCAGGCTAGAAGCAATTCATTTGTATCTAGTCTACGCTGCTCATAAGAGCATTAATGTATTTCAAATGGATCTGAAGAGTGCATTTTTGAATGGGAAGCTGCAAGAAGAAGTTTATGTCAAGCAGCCTCCAGGTTTTGAAAATGAACAATATCCAGGTTTTGTCTATAAGTTGGAGAAAGCACTCTATGGTCTCAAACAAGCCCCTAGAGCCTGGTATGACACTCTTACTGAATTCCTTATGAGCAATGGGTATTCCAGAGGTAAAGTGGATACCACACTGTTCATAAAGAAGGTGAAATCTGATATTATGCTTGTTCAAATTTATGTGGATGATATAATATTTGGTTCTACCAATGAGCAGTTATGCAAGAATTTTTCATTACTCATGAAATCCAGATATGAAATGAGTATGATGGGAGAACTTACTTTCTTTTTAGGATTACAGGTTAAACAAACCTCAACTGGAATTTTTATAAATCAAAGAAAGTATACCTTAGATCTCTTAAAAAAGTTTAAATTTGATCAAAGTTCTCGTATTAAAACCCCAATGGCAACCAATGTAAAATTGGATGCTGATGCCAGTGGCAAAGCTGTTTCAGTAATAGCTTACAGAGGTATGATTAGGAGCTTGCTATATCTAACTGCTAGTAGATCTGATATTATGTTTGCCACCTGTTTGTGTGCTAGGTTCCAAGCTGATCCAAAGGAATCTCATCTAGCTGCTGTTAAAAGAATCTTCAGATACCTGAAGGGCACATCAGGTTTGGGTCTTTGGTATCCCAAAGACTCAAGTCTTGAACTAACAGGTTATTCAGATTCTGATTTTGCAGGCTGCAGGGTAGATAGGAAAAGCACAACAGGTGGATGTCAACTCCTTGGTAAAATTTGATAAGTTGGTGTAGCAAGAAGCAGAACTCGGTGTCTACTTCTACTGCTGAAGCTGAGTATATTGCTGCTGGAAGCTGCTGTGGGCAGATTCTGTGGATGCAGCATCAGCTTGAAGACTATGGGCTTGTGTATAGGAAAACTCCTATTCTGTGTGACAACACAAGTGCCATAGCAATCTCCAACAATCCAGTATTTCATTCAAGAACAAAGCATATTGAAGTCAGACATCACTTCATCAGGGATCACATTCAGAAAGGTAATGTGGAGGTAAGTTTTGTTTCCACAAATGAACAGCTTGCAGACATTTTCACCAAACCTCATGATGAAACCAGGCTTAATTACCTTGTCAGCAAGCTGGGCATGTTAAACAAAAGTGACTAAGTGTCCTTAAAGGTCTAAGACTTTGTACGTTTCACTCTGCTCAAGTTTCTCAAAACAACTTAGACAAAACAGGCTATGCATGTTTTGTACTTAGCCATTTTTCTGAAATCCTTGAACAGCTTGAACATACACCAGACTGAACAAAAACAGTTTACTTGTCCAGCCTGCTCTGATGGTCCATTCTTCACTCTGCTCATTCCCTCACACTGATTTACAAGACATTGTCTTGTAACCTGATCAGCTATTGGACACAACTTGTTCCTACATGGCTGAACAGGTTGAGGGAACAGCTTGAAAAATGAACAGCTTGTGATGACCCTGCTCATCACAGGTTTGACCAACAGCTTAGACCAACAGTTTTTAATTACCTTTCTTCAAAATGAAATTACTTAATTTCTGTTTTTATTTAACTTAATTACTGCGGATAATGTGGGTTACGTGTGTTAGTGATTAAAAAGGGCTCAAGTGGTCTGACAAACGGTCTGACATGGACAACCGTTCCGTTTTCCGTTAACGACTTTTTCAAATCAAACCGCCCAAATGTTTCTCTCTCATACCCTCTCACATTCAAATCCTATAAATACCTCATACTGTTTCATCTTCGTCTTCCTCACTACTATCATAAACCTCCTAAGAACCCTAAAAAGCGACTAAGTGTCTTGTGCTTCTGCTACTCTCACTACTCTCAAAATGGCTCCCAGAAACAACCCATTCCTACCTGTATTTGTTGGTGATGATGTGCAGAAACATTCATCAGTCACCACAATGCTAACCCTCAAACCCACTAACTACATTGTCAGGATCTAAAAACTAATTAACCAAGACTAACTGATTTGAATTTATCAGAGTATAAATCAATAATCTTGCTTTGAATCAAAGTTTAATTAAGAAGTTTGCGGAATAACACTTAATTATTTTAACAAAAGCTTTCAGAACCAATAGCAGATAAACACAAGAAATAATCAAAACTTCTTGTATTGCTGATTTAACTGATTACAATCACCTCTAATCTGTTTGATTAGACGAAGAACACAAACTGTTCTTAGGGTTTTACAACCTTAGAGGCTTATGAAAACTTAAACAAAAAGCAATTACAAACTTGAATATGCAGAAAACTCCTATATAATAGAAAGACCTATTCAATGTATTTATATTGCTTCTTGATTTGTTTCCTTGAAGGACTATGACTTCTCTGATAGTAGATATGCTGGAATCTTCGTGTAGATATCTTTTCCTGAAAATCAGCACTTTCTGTTTATGAAACTGTTGAGCAGCTTGAATCACTTGACAGCTTGAACAGAGCAGCTTGAGTTGATTTACTCTGGCAGCTTGAACTTTTACACTGGCAGCTCGAGTTTCTTCAACTAACAGCATGAACTTTGTATTTACATGTAAACTCTACTAACAGTTTCAGAAGTCTAACTAACTTAAATTCTTTACACAAGACTTTAAGTTCTATACAAAATGGAAATGAATAAGTAAACTGTTATATACAAACCAAGGCTTTCAAAAACTTATAACTGTGCAAGTTTCTGATTTACAGCCTTCAAAAATTCTTTCTTCATCTCATCTCTATCACATGATATCCTAACAGATTTCATCTGGAGTAGCATTTCCTTTGGTAGATCATAGAATTCAAGATTAAAGAACATACCAGATCCATCTGAAAATTTTATTCTGTAAGTCCTTGATTTGACAAACAGATCAACTTGCTTGATCTTCTTTCCCTTCTTGTTGGCATCCTCTATCTCTTCCCTTATAGACTCAGGATCAAAAATGGACTTCAGATCTTTGATGACTTGCTTCACTTGTGGTAGAGTAGATCTTACTTGTGTCACAGACCCAATATTGTGCATCTTTGTTAGCTCATCTCTGGTCAACTTTTGAACCATATGCCAGAATGTGTCATACTCTTCTTCTGGACCAGACTCCTTTCTCACTATAAACTGAACTCTTAAGTCAATATTGTCCAGTGGCTTGGCATACCAGTAGTTGATAAGAGGCTTTGTAAAGTCATACTGGTCTAACAATTTCTCTATCTCCATGGCCTTTTGTAGTTGTTGCTCAAATAACACCTTTTTAACTTGATGCAGCTTTGTTTGTGATAATGACTCAGATGCAGGAATGGAAGCAACAGCTTGATCAGAAGGAGCAGGTGCACTGGTAGCAGCTTGAACATGACTTGTACCAGTTTGAACTGGTTCTTGTGATGGTTGGACTTCTTGGGAGACTTTTGTTTTCTTTCTTTTGTCCATTTCTTTGTCATGGATCTCTTGCAGCCTTTTAGTGGTCATGGACTGAGCCATTTTCTTTGGAATGCCAGCTGCAAAGGCAAATTTGATCAGAAATCTTCTATGCTCAGCCTTAGAGTGCCCTGTTGGCAGCTTCCTCTTCTTCTCTCCTTGTTTGACCACAAACCCCTTTAGGTAATCACCTAAGGTTTCATCATCGTCCATCGGGGGCTGGGTTTGTTGGTCTAACTCTTGATCCTGTTCTTCTGCTAACTTTCTGGCAACTTCAGCATCAAAGGCAATCTGGGCTTCTCTGGAAGAAAATTTGTGCTTTGGAGACTCGATGAGAATGCCCTTGCCCTTATCTTTTATAGCAGAAGTTGTAGCTTGGACTGTACTGGTTGGAGCTTGGACACCTTCCCTTATAACAACTCCAGTTGCTTTGGAGGAGGCAGTTTGAGTTTCTAGGCTAACAGCTTGAGAAGCTGTTGGGACTGTTAGCCTAGCAGGTGGAACTGTTGAGGCTGCTTGGACTGATTCTGTTGGAGCTGCTTGGACTGCTTTTGGAAACTCCAGATTCTCTCCCTTTTTGGAAGCATTGGTTTGGTCAGGAGGACCTACAACCTTTGCCACTTGGGATTGAATCAACCGCTCTAATTGAATGATCTTATTTCCACAAAGGGTAAACCCCTTACGGAGATACTCCATTCTCTGATTTTGAGCCACTTCTGCTTGCTTTAGGGCTATAATTTGTGCACCCTGTGCAGCAATGATGGACTTTTGGTATTCCAACATTGCTACAACAGGTTTCATCTTAGGATCCGTCAAAAGCATGAGTTGCAGACTAGCCTCAAGATCAGAAAACACCTGTGGTGCTTGTGATCTATCACTGGCATGAATACCAGAAGTAGAAACCTCTGGTCCCCTCTGTTCTTGGTTCTGGGGACTTCCAGCTTGTGTTTGCACACTTGCTGTTGCCATGGGCGTGGTCTTAATGATGTTGGCACTGTCCTGTGCCTCTTGTGCAGAGACAGCAGTAGTGCCAGCCGCAGAACCCATATGAACAATCTCTGGAGAGATGTTCACCTCCTGAGTGAGGATGGGAGTGTCCTCAATATGTACCCTTTGTATATTCTGTGCAGAAGTGTCCTCCTGCACAGGGTTATATGGCTCTTGTCTGAGGGCTGAGGAGGAAGGAGCTCCTGGTCCTCTTTTCCTTTTATATAGAAATTTTAGTGTGGATCTTGGCTGATGAAAAGGAACAGAAGGAATTTGTGTATCATGAGGAGGGGGTTGGGGTCCTGGGGGTGTAGCAGTGATGATAGGCTGAGCCTGCTGAGGACCCTCTCCTATGTTTCTTGGAATGATGTTCATCATTGCAGAAGGCAATGGAACATCTACACTCAAAAAATTGGCACTTTGTTTTAAAAGTCTTTTGATGGAAGATAGTGAGTGCCTATGGGAAACATGTATCCTCTTATGTATGTGAGAAGTAGTGCAAGCGTGTGCAATTATTTCTGCCAAAAATCTAGGATACATTAAAAACTTCCCATTCTTTAGGGAATGATGCCTTAACATCCCCTGAAAAATCATATTTGAAAAATTGAACCGTTGGTCTGTTGAAAAGCACACTAAGGCAGTGGCAATGTTGGAAGAAAATTCTGACCAACCGGTTCTTTTGGGGCTTATACACTGCTGAATGATATGTACAAGATATTTCCACTTAGGTGAAAAATGTGCTTTCAAGAAAGTAAATGAATCAGCAGGACCCCTATATCCAATATTATAAAGACCAGTATGTAAGGCATCAAGAGTTAGGTCTGTTATACATGTGGCATCTTGAAGATGCAAATGACGTCGAATGGAATCCTCAGTTATGGTGATGGGAGTGCCATCAATTTTGGATAGTATAGAGGGGATTCCATTGATGGTTTGGACAGAGGCACGGTTCCAGAATTGCTCAATATGAGTGATGTATATGGTGGGATTGATATTGAGTGCATGATGGATATGGGAGTGTCGAAGAAAGTCCATCATGTCATGGAACGGTTGAAGTTCTGAGTGCTTTAGAGAGTAGGGAAGGCAGTTGTGTTCTTTAACAAACTCCATTGAAGATCAAACGAAGGTTTTAGGGTTTGCAAAGAGGAGTGTGTGAATCGTTCAGAGAGAAAAGAAAGGCCGTGGAAGGAAATTTTGTAACTGGTAGTTACAACTGAACGAAACGGGGACCTTTAAATGTTTTGAAAAAGGTTGGGTCCCGCGCACACACATTTGAAATTACCAAATTACCCTGCACACTTTGACAGATCAAGTGAATGACTAACAGTCCGAGAAAATGAACTAGCAGCTTGAGAAAATACTCAAGCTGTTAGTTAAAACTTAGGCATCTTTTAATAAAATAGTGACTCCCCCTTAAATAAGCATATAAATTTGATAATAATGAAGACAAGTTAATCCATGTTTACCATACCAATGTTTGATACTAGGAAAGTGAACCTTCCTACATCAAAAGGTTTTGTAAATAGATCAGCTAACTGATCATCAGTATGTATTTTGGTAACTTGTATTAACTTCTTCTCATTACAATCCCTTATAAAGTGAAATCTGATTTCTATATGCTTGGTTTTTGGGAATTTCACTGGGTTTTGCACAATGCTGATTGCACTTAAATTGTCAATATAAATAGGAGTGGATGAGAAGTTCATACCATAGTCTCTCAATTGATTTTGAATCCACATTACCTGTGAGCAGCAACTTGCAGCTGCTACATATTCTGCTTCAGTGGAGGATGTGGAAACAGTTGTCTGCTTTTTGCATTGCCAAGAGACCAGTCTTGCTCCTAAATATTGACATCCACCAGTTGTGGATTTTCTGTCAATGTTGCATCCACCATAGTCACTGTCAGAGTAGGCTGTTAAGGTAAGAGAAGAGTCTTTAGGATACCAGAGGCCTAAATGAGGTTGGCCTTTTAGGTATCTAAAGATTCTCTTAACAGCAACCAAATGAGAATCCTTTGGAGAGCATTGAAACCCAGCACACACAAAGACAGCAAACATAATATCAGGTCTAGAAGATGTTAGATACATAAGTGATCCTATTAGAGATCTGTATAAATGAATGTCCACATCAGTGCCATCTTTGTCTGTATGGAGCTGCTTGTGAGGATCCATTGGAGTGCTTGCAACTTTGGAGTCTTGATACCCACACTTTTCCAGTATGTCTTTAACATACTTTGATTGACTTATGAAGAGACCAGTGGGTTTCTGCTTGACCTGCATTCCTAGAAAGAAAGTGAGTTCTCCCATTGAACTCATTTGGAACTTTTTGTGCTTTAAAGCTTCAAATTCTTTGCACAAACAATCATTTGTTGAGCCAAAGATGATGTCATCAACATAGATTTAGACAAGCAGAATCTCAGCTTTGATGGACTTAGTGAAAAGTGTTTTGTCCAGAGTTCCTCTCTTGAACCCATTTTGTAGAAGGTATGATGACAGAGTGTCATACCATGCTCTTGGGGCTTGATGAAGACCATAGAGAGCCTTGTCTAACTTGTAGACCCTGTCTGGATACTTGTAGTCCTCAAAACCAGGAGGCTGACATACATAGACCTCCTCTTCAATTGTCCCATATAGAAAAGCAGACTTCACATCCATTTGATACACTTTAAAACCTTTGAAGCTTGCATAGGCCAAAAAGAGTATGATGGCTTCAATTCTTGCTACTGGAGCAAATACATCATCATAATCTATGCCTTTGTCTTGAGTGTACCCTTGAGCTACTAGCCTTGCTTTATTCTTGATGACTATCCCTCTCTCATCTTTCTTGTTTCTGAACACCCATCTTGTACCAATTGCTCTCTTTCCTTTAGGAAGATCAACCAGTGTCCATACATTCTGAATCTTGAACTGTAGAAGCTCTTCTTGCATTGCTTCAATCCAGGATGAATCTTTCAATGCTTCTGATGCTTTTTTAGGTTCCAGTTGAGACATGAAACAGGCATGTTCAAAAGCAGCTAGACTGAATTCAGGAACTGCTTGTTCAGCAGCAGCAGTCTCATTGTGAACCATCTTCCTTGTTTGTACAGGAGTACTTGGATCACCCAGTATTTGATTGAGAGGATGATACTTGTGAACTCTGAGTGTAGGCTCTCTTTCTGTCTGAAAAGAGGATCCAAGATTTGTATCATCTCCATCAGGACCAGTGAATGGTTCAGCTTCTGGAACAGCTTGACTTGAATCTGGGACTGGTTCCCATTGTGATGGAGCTGTTCTCTCAGGACTTGGGAGTAGCACTTCAGTATCTAGATTTGTATCATGTTGAGCATCCAGAACCCCTGGAGGGTCACATGACAGAAGTGGTATAGTGGTGTATTCATCCCAATTGATTGGATCTGCAACAGTTTGAAACTTTGTGTCAACAGCTTGAGAATTTGTATTGGCAGCATGAGAATTTGTGTTGGCAGCTTCAATCCTGTATGCATCAGCTTCTGCAGTATACTCAACAAAGCTCAGAGAATTTGTTAGTGAATCTAAATCAAACAACCAATCAGGACCAGTGCCTTTGACATTTGCAGTATTTTCATTAAATTCAACATTGGCACTTTCCTCAATGGTTTTGGACACACTGTTATATACTCTATAGGCTTTGCTTTGAGTTGAGTATCCTACAAAAAATCCTTCTTTAGCCTTACTATCAAACTTCCCTAAGTGAGTCTTGGTATGAAGAATGGTACATGGACATCCAAAAGGCTTGAAAAAAGCTATTAGGGGACTTCTGTTGTGGAGTAACTCATAGGGAGTTTTTCCTTGAGATTGAACAACTTGAACCCTATTCAGAACATAACAGGCTGAATTGACAGCTTCTGCCCAGAAAGTCATTGGCAGTTTTGAATCAGCTAACATTGTTCTAGCAGCCTCAATTAATGTTCTGTTCTTTCTTTCAGCTACACCATTTTGCTGTGGTGTTCTTGGTGCACTATATTGTCTAGCAATACCCTTGGACTCAAAGAAACTGTTTAGAATGTGATTTTTAAATTCAGTTCCATTGTCTGATCTTATCACCTTAACTTTTGAGTTGGATTGGTTTTCTATCTTAAGGATAAAAGACTTAACTAGCTCAGCAGTTTCATCTTTAGACCTAAGAAAGTAAACCCAAGTAAATCTGGTGAAATCATCAACAATAACTAAACAGTAAGCCCTTTTATTCAAACTCAAAACAGATGTTGGACCAAATAGATCCATATGAATCAGCTGAAGAGCAGATGAGATTGAATTTATTTCTTTGGCTTTATGAGAAGTCTTGTGTTGCTTGCCTTTAAGACATGCTACACAATGATCATCACATATGAACTCCTTTTGTGGTAAACCTCTTACCAGATTCTTTTTGACCAAAACATTCATGGACTTGAAGTTCATGTGACACATCCTTCTATGCCAAAGAGCAGACTCATTTGATGATGCTTTGGATATCAAACAGCTTAAAGTATTTGATTTGGATCAAAAATCTGTGTCCAAACAGTAGACATTGTCCATTCTTGGTGTTCTTAGTAAAACAAAATTGTCAGGAATTTTGAAATCTTTTGAAAGGACAATGCACTTAGAATCTGTAAACAAAACAATGTTTTGTTTGTCACAAATTTGAGAGACACTTAATAAATTATACTTAAGCTGTTCAACATACAAAACATCATGGAAAATCATGTTGCCTGCATTAACAGTACCTTTACCTATAACCTTACCTCCTTTTGAGTTGCCTCCAAATGCAACAAATCCTCCATCAAAGCCTTTGAAATTTGACAAGCACTCAGAATTGCCTGTCATGTGCCTAGAGCATCCACTGTCCAAATGCCATCTTGTTTTATGAGGAGATCTGTGGTTGCCCTGCACAAATAAAAGCTTAGTCAGTAGTGGAGTAAACCCATACCAAATTGGTTTTGGGTTGGCCTTGTGCATTGACATAACTAAATACTGTTTTTGACTTCTTATATTTAGTGAGATTTACTGATGGAGTCTTTGGAGAGTATTTAGTGATTATATGAGGTATCCGGGTATTTTGATCATCTTTTCTTCTAACAGTCTCAGATGATTCACTAACAGTTCCAGATTGATGCTTAGCAGCTTGATCTGTGTTTTTAGTGCTAACAGCTTCAGTATATGCATTAACAGCTTCAGGATTTGGCTTAGCAGTCTGATCTTTTGCATCAGCAGTTTGATCTGAAGATTTGTCCTTGACACACCATATTTGTTAAAAGCTTAATTTAGGCTTTGCCAAAACTTGTTTTTGGTGTGTGGACTGGTTTTTATTAACTTTTGAAAGCCTGTGATCAACTGTTTTCTTTGGAACTGGTGTAGCAGAAGGTTTGACCTTTGAATGTTTTGCCTGAGTAGGACTTGATTTTTTTTTATTCACAGTCTGTTTTGCAACAGCTGGTTTATAAAAACAATCCTTGGCCAAGTGATTCTTCCTGCCACAGTGAAAACATCTTTTGACAATTTGAATTGGAGAACCAGATTTATCTGACAATTTCTGGTTCTTGTTCCTCTGATTTCCCCTTACCTACTGTTGTTTGGGAAACTTTTGAACACCATGCTTTCGGCATGTGCAGACAGGAACATATTTACCCCTTTTATTATTCTTTGAAGAAGATGCAGTGTTACAGTTAGAATGTACAGAAACTTGTGGAGCAGCATTGCATACACTCATCTTCTCTTTTCGTTTCTTATTGGGGGCTTGGATCTCTATGGGTGCACTCATTGTTTTGTGTTCCTTCTCAACTGCTGTGCACTCATACTCTCTGTTTTGAATCTGATCTTCTTTAGATTCATGGCAGGTATCAAGGATAGGATCTACAGTAGTCATAGACTCATCTAATGGTTCATTGACAAGTCTATCAGCAACTTCACTCATTGGATGAATGTATTTGTTGTTGTATGGGGGTGGAGTAGCCCTGTAGCCTATTCCTTCTTTGGGATTAACCTGAGATTTTACCCTATCTTTAAATTGGACTTCCATTAGGTGTTCTAGCTTTTGATTAGCCAATTTAAAGTTACCTAGATCTATATTGACAGATTCTAGTTTCTTATTAGCCTCTAACACCTTTTGTTCAGTTTCTTCTACCTTTTTATTCAGAGATTCTATTTTCTTATTTATCTCCTTTTTCTCCCACTCATGATATGTTCTATCATGTCCCATTTGAATCTCATTATCCTTATAGTCATTGATCTGTTTTTCAAGATCTTCTATGGCTTGCATATATTCATATCTCCTTTCTTCCATCTTAGCTACAGTTTTGCACATGCTCTCATTATGGTCTCTGTACTTTTTAACCATATTTTTGCATGATTGAGAGCAGAGTTTAGAATTTACCTCAGATGGTAGTTCAGTGGATGAGACATTTGATGTTTTTGCCATTAGAGCTTGATTTTGAAACTCTTCCTCTGTCTGATCACTCCAGTCAAACACATTGTCTTCTTGAGAGACAAGTGCTGTTGATGATGATGTCTGATTGGGTTATGGAGTCCTTGATGACTGTTGACCTTGAGATCTACATTCTCTGGCAAAGTGACCAAGCTTATGACATTTATAGCACTCAACTTTTGACTTATCAAAAGCTGGTTTGCATTCTGTTCTGGCTTGAAAGTTGGTCCTTCCAGTTCTTTTAATAAACCTTTTGGCCCTCATGGTCAGCATTGCATGTTGCCACTTTAAATCTATCTCTTCAAGATCATCTGGATGAATTTGTTCTAAATCTTCAGCATTTAGAGCAAATAGTGCATCATTGGCTACAAAAGCCTCATAGTGAGCTTCAGCAGAGTTGCCATCACCACCTGAAAAGAAATCACTGCTATTAGATTTTTCAGAAGACAGAAGAGCAGTATTGTGATTATAAGAAAAGGATTTCTTTTTAGTATCAATCTCAGTCTCAAACACTCTCAGACTGTTGTACAGATCATCCAATTCTATCTCATCAAGAGTGTCTTTTGTTCTCCATTGTGCAGCATAAACTGTCCATTCTTCTCCAAGAGATCTGAGAAACTTTCTGTTGACTTCATCTTGATCCAGACTGACTTTTGCACTTTCTAATTCACTTATCAGTTTGTTGAACCTGTCAAAAATTTGAGTAAGGTTTTCATTCTTTCCTCCAGAAAAGTTTTCATACTGCTGTTTCAAAAGATCCTTTTGATTTCTCTTGGTACTGGCATTACCAACAAATCTTTTCTCTAAAGCATTCCAAAGAGAATGAGCAGTATAAAACTTTTTGAACTGATGTTGATAAGAATTAGGAATGGCTATTTGTAAAAGTGTAAGGGCTTTCACTTCATTCATTCTAGCCTTTCTTTCAAGTTCAGTTTTTGGAGGAGTTTTGACTGGTTTTCCCTCATCATCAAGTTCTGGATCAACTACAGGAGGAAATTCAACAGTTTCCCATATGGCATAATCAATAAATTGAATATGCTGTTTAATCCTGAGTTTCCACATCTCAAACTCAGTGGGCTTGAGCATAGGCACTTTGACTCCTTGCCCAGATCCACTGCTACTATTTTCAAATTCCATTGCAAAAGATTAAAAATTTAAAGGAAAACTTTCGACTTTGAAAAAACAAAGAACGACCTGTGGCTCTGATACCACTTGTCAGGATCTAAAAACTAATTAACCAAGACTAACTGATTTGAATTTATCAGAGTATAAATCAATAATCTTGCTTTGAATCAAAGTTTAATTAAGAAGTTTGCGGAATAACACTTAATTATTTTAACAAAAGCTTTCAGAACCAATAGCAGATAAACACAAGAAATAATCAAAACTGCTTGTATTGCTGATTTAACTGATTACAATTACCTCTAATCTGTTTGATTAGACGAAGAACACAAACTGTTCTTAGGGTTTTACAACCTTAGAGGCTTATGAAAACTTAAACAAAAAGCAATTACAAACTTGAATATGCAGAAAACTCCTATATAATAGAAAGACCTATTCTATGTATTTATATTGCTTCTTGATTTGTTTACTTGAAGGACTATGACTTCTCTGATAGTAGATATGCTGGAATCTTCGTGTAGATATCTTTTCCTGAAAATCAGCACTTTCTGTTTATGAAACTGTTGAGCAGCTTGAATCACTTGACAGCTTGAACAGAGCAGCTTGAGTTGATTTACTCTGGCAGCTTGAACTTTTACACTGGCAGCTCGAGTTTCTTCAACTAACAGCATGAACTTTGTATTTACATGTAAACTCTACTAACAGTTTGAGAAGTCTAACTAACAGTTTGAACTTACTTAGACTATTTCCCAACATACATTGCAAACCTCACAATCCCCAAAAACTATGTGGGGCAAGGTTATGACCAAATGGTGGAGTTTTTGACAGTTCATCCGTTGAACTATGCCATGACTGCTACTCCTGGTGTCCTGTACCAGGAGATGGTGTACGAATTTTGGTACACTTGTTCCTACAACCCCAACACCAAAGTCATCAAAGGGACTATTTTCAATGGGACTCAGACCATTGAGATCACTATTGATCTTCTCAGGGAAGTTCTTCATCTGCCCGTTGCTGATTCATATGACATGCCTCAGCCTGAGAATTAACAAATGGGCAATCTGCTACGCTTCTGTGGTGTAGCAGAACCCAAAATTGGTGCTACGCTGTTTATGAAGGATCTGTCTCCTACCTACAGCTTCCTGTTTGCCTTAGTGATGATGAGCTTCAGCAGCAAAGTTGGTTCATTTGACCAACTGAGCCGTGATGAAATCCCAATAGTCCTACAGCTGGTGGATGAGACTACAATGGACATGGCTAAGTGGATCTTTCTGAACTTGAGGAACCTGGTGCAGCAGGAGACAAGACCAGCTGCTGTTCGATACCCAAGGTTTCTGAGCCTCATATTCAAACACATTTGTGGTGAGCATCTGTATAACTCTCAGCCCCTACTTCATACTGCTACCTTCCCTGTAATAGGGAGTAGAGTTTTCTATACTGCAGTTCTTCCAAATGAACCTCCTCTATCAACACCAATGAGGAGGTTGTTAGGATTGGTGGAAGGACCCTCTGCTGTGAGGGTGGATCCGGAAGCTGCTCCCAAGGCAAAATCCAAAGCCAGGTCCAAGCATATTAAAAGGACCTTGGCAACCACTGAAGCTGGGCCTGTGCAAAAGAAGGCCAAAACAGCTCACTTCAAGAGGCAAGGAAACTCAAAATGTCCTCTCTGGTTGTGCAAAAGAAAATATTGGAAGCTGCTAAGGGATCAGCAGAAGAGAAGGAAGCAGAAAAAGAAAAGGGTGCTCTGGTCTCAGTGACCAAAACTTCAGTGCCCTCTGCAAGAGCTCAGTTTCACTTTGACAACCTCGCAAGAAGAAAATTTCAAGATGTTGCTGATAGAAGGCTTGCCAAGGAAGTAATTGTCAAAGCTGTGCCCATATCAAGAAAAGGCAGTCAGTGGAAGTTGAAAAAAACCAGAATGGGTGCAACAGGCCCAGAACTAGAAACATATGACTACACTGACGTTGCACAAATGGGGTACAGAGAATGGATTGAGCTGGCAATTGCTCTAAGTGAGTCTAAGTCAGAAACTGCTAAGACTATCTGAGCATACGTCAAGAAGCTGATGGAGAGAGTGAAGAATCTTGGCCTGATCTCCAAAGAAGTTAGTGAAGGTGTCTATGTGACACAACCAAAAATAAAGGCCAGGAGGACAAGAAAGGACACTGAGATGGAACAACTCCTCATCCTGATAGAACAAGGTGACTATGCTATTGAGATGAAAGGAGTTGATCACAGCCTGCCTAGTGGAATTGAATTTGAAGATGGCAAGATCATTGAAGAGCCTGAGCTGGGGGCATTTTTTGTAGATCCCTTAACTCAGAAGAAATGCTTTCAGAGAGCATCAGATCTATACAAGGTGGATCTGAGACAGCTTGTAGCCTTCAGACTAGCAGTTTCATTCAGGCAGTCAAGCAGGTGGAGAGCAGCTATCTGGGATCAGCTCAGAGGCTGTTATGAGAGAGGTGAACTTAAGGATCCCAAGTTTATGATCATAAGAAATGAGATTGAAGAACTTGGGGATGCTAGAGAGGAACTTGAGAAAATGTTTGAAGGTCCCCCTCCATTGTAGTGAAGTGCATCTACCATCTGCGTAGGTGAAGAATGGAAGCTGTCCATCAGTTGGACAGGCTTACCATTATCTGCTCCCAAAAAAAACAGTCCAAAATCTGATGTACATTAGTTGTACTTTATTTACATAAGTTGTAATTTTCTCTTTTGCATTAGTTGTAATATACATCAGTACATCAGTTGTACTTTTGTAAGAACATGTGTTGTTCTAATGTAATTAAAAAATCAGTGTATATATAAACTGATCTTTTACTTTATGTTGATGTTGTAATCTTTATTTCAACGAATGTACTGTAAAAATATATAGTGATTTTTGATAAGGCCACCTTAGACTGGTAATTGCAAATAGGGGGAGATTGTTAGGCACAAAAAGGCCTCAGTCAAGCCTGTTCTGCATCTGAGGGGGAGATTATTAATCAAACCTGTTGATGCTTTTGAAGGTTGAATTTAATGCATGTTATATACCTTATTAAAACCTGAAAATGATTTGCAATATCAGCCTGAAGCTGTTCTATGTGTTGCAACAAAGGCAGTTTTGCCCAAACTGTTCAGTCTGCTGAACAGGCTGGACATAAACTGTCTACGCTGCTCTACACTGGTGAGCAGCTTGGGCAGTTTATAAGTGTTCTGTTCTTTGTGAACAGAACCAGTTCTTTGTGAACAGGCTAAACACTTTATGGAATATGTTTCCAAGTCCTCATGTATTGTTTTTGACTACAAGATCAATTTACAAAGTCGAAGACAAAGTGGAAATCAGAACTGCTCAGCCTGCCCAAGCTGTTTTGTTACATGAAGACAAAAGGATATTTGAAAAAGGGTGACAGACCTTTTTCTTATATCAAAATAGGCCTTTACAAAGGAAGAAAAACACAAAGTTGACATTCCTTATTTAGTTAAAGGCAATGCAACAGTAGACAAAGTGAAAAGACAAAAGTTCTGCCCACATGAAGACAAGTCTGCTTTTCAGAAGGTGCAGAAAAGGTTATGTTGTCTTTTCAACAAGACTTTACCTTTTTCATTCCGTCCAATTAAGAAGCTTCACTTAGATCCTCTGAGTGAGTATAAAAAGAAACTTCCAAGGATTGAAAGAAAAAGCCAAAAAGCTAAGTGCTTAAACCAAGAGTGAACGTGCATTCAAAGTAAGTCTTTCATGCATGCAAGTCTTCTTGAATAAAACAGTACTCAGTGTCTAAGCTGTTCTTGTTCAAGCTGTTCCTCAGAGTCTTGTAAACACAGTGAGTGATTTATTAATGAGTGTATTCATTGTAACTAGTTTAAGTCTGTCTTAGGCTTGTTAAACATACTGTTGTATCTGTCATCTCAGCTTGAACCTTTCCGCATTCAAGCTCGTTTGTAATTAACATTTGTTGATATACATACAAACATTGAGAAAATTGTGTGTAGTTTTTAAATTGCTGTATTCACCCCCCCCCCCCTCTATAGCTTAAGGCTATATACTTGGGTAACCTTTCGGGGCCAACAAGCCCCTTGTATTTTCTGCAGATATGCTTCGAAGAGTTTTGCAGTTGGGATCGGTAGAACAGGAAGCTGGGCCTATTGACTTCACATTGGAAGTAAGGCAGACAGCCTTTTTTAAGGATGGGGTATGGCCTGGATATAGCTAAAGCGTCATACATGAAGAGTGGTCTCATAGGCCAATGGAGGTACCTTGCGCATGTCTTTATGGTGTGCTTTGTACCTAAGAAGGCCGGATTTGACTATATAGTGTAAAAAATGCAGTCGGCAATGATCGCATTGGTTTATAATAAGCAATTCAGCTACTCCGAGATTTTCTTTGCGGAGTTTGTTCATCAAATAACGGCTCCAGCACGTGAAAGGTTTCTGATATATCCAAGGTTTGTAATGACGCTGATTCGACATTTTTTGCCGAACCTACCGCAGTTGCCAGATATTCAGAGTGTCGCTGTTATCGATAAGCGAATTTTTGCTGATTGTCAATCACACAACGCCCGTAGGGCTGACGTGGTTAGACCACTGGATGCACCTCTTTTTCGTGCCGTGGTAAATCTAGATTTTGAAGCCCCGGAGGGTATGAACTAGGCTGGGGAAGGACTGATCGAGTTATAATTTACCGTGTTTATTAGATATAAAAGAGTTGTTTTTAGAAAGAAAATGTCGTAGAATGTGCTACTATTGAATGAATTCTGTGCTTGTACAGGTAAATAAATCTGGTCTAAATTGACGAAAAAAGGATAAATTTTCAGAGCCAGGCGCAGAGAGGGGCGCAGCCCTGCTCCCAGACCAAGTGCTCTGCAGAAGAAATTAATTTACAAAAATACGGATTTTACAGACAGGCGCAGGGGGGGGGGGGGGCGCAAGCCTGCGCCTGCGCCCAGTCCATTAAAATAATATACAACCGTTTTTAGGGTTTTTCCAGTTTCCTATAAGTACAAAGTCATAGTTTTAAAGAAAGGATCATTTTTTGGAGAAAAAAGCTAAGGAAAAGGACCCCGTTTGAGCGAACAGGAGTACGAAGAGCACACGAACCAAGCTACGACATTGGCTATGAAGATGGATACACTGCACAAACGATGTCCGGCTAGTCTCATCATAATCATTCTCGGAGGAAGCACAACGCTAAATGTTTAATTTTATAAACAAGTACTTTATGTTTGCATGGTTTTATTAATTATGTTTAGAGTGTAAACGAATGATTGTTATTTATTTGGTTGCGTTTCGCAAGATTGTTCGTTGATATTTTATTATTCGTGCCGAGTTATTTATTTAATTAAGACGAGTAATCAAACGTGCCACGCGCTATGCCCAAGATCACGTAACGATTCTAACAATAATTATAACAAAGATGATGTCTATGTAATCTTTACATCATTTTTATGAATTAATTAAAAAGTGAATTGTGGAATCCGGGAATGGTTATCTTCGTTTTTTATTTAATCAAACGATTTCAATTAAGTTTTCTTCTTACAAATTCGTAATAATTAATTTTATAATTCAAGTAATCACCTTTTAACAAACCAATCAATCTCTTCAAATTAATTAAATTACAACGCTAGTCGCTCGAATACGTGTGACTAACCTCTCACTCTCCATGGATACGATCCCTACTAACCCTAGCTTCTAAGGTATTTAGTGGTATTTTTGACGGGTTAACGACACTCGCATCAAATTTTGGCGTCGTTGCCGGGGAGCGGTTGCGCTTAAATCACGTATTTTAGTAATTAGCTCTTAGTTTAGTTACTTTATTTTTCTAGATTAATTTAGTTTATTTCAAATTATTTGCTTAGTTGCTTTAATTTGCCTATTTAGTTTAAATTTATTTATTTATTTGTTATTATTCTATTTAATTATTTTTTAAGTTTTAATTATTGCCTTAGTTATTAAGAAAAAGGGAATCGTGGCGCAAGCATCGATTCTCACCAAAAAGAAAGTTTCTAATTCTAGTTCTTCATCTAGCCCTCATAGGTTTATGCACACGCGATATTCTGGTAGAATTTCACATTTAAAGTTTGATCCAGAAATAGAAAAAACTTCTAGATCTAATAGGCGAGCCACAACTCAAGCGAACGAAATTAAATATATTGCTCCTAAAGTAAACGTAAAAGAAGAAATAATTAATTCAGAAGACGAGAACGTCGATAACGTTCTTGTCGACGTCCAACAAAACCAAAGACCAATGGGAGACCGTAGAACTGTAGAATCCCATTATAGGCCGGGTGATATCCCTGATCCATCACCCATTCTCTACCCAATTAATGAGAATGAACCTGAAATTAGGCCACAGCTATGTAGCATATTACCCGTTTTTTGCGGAGCACCAAGCGAAGAACCGTATGAGCACTTAGCCGAATTTACCGCCATATGTAAGGCCAATCACGTTAGGGGAATGACCGTAGATGCACTCAAACTCAGACTCTTTCCTTTCTCCTTGAAGGAACGAGCGAAAAATTGGTTCGTGTCACTTCTCACTGATAGTATAACTAACTGGGATGAAATAAAAAAGAATTTCTAACTGAATATTACCCAATTAGCAAAACTAAAGAAAAACGTAAAGAAATAACTGGATTTAAACAGAAAATTGGGGAAGAATTTCACGAAGCCTTTAATAGATTAAATAAATTACTAAGAACATGCCCTCAGCATGAAATTCCTAAATGGATGCTAATTAAAACCTTTTTCGATGGGGTTAGTCAAGAAAGTAGGAATATGATCACCGCTGCTTCAGGCGGAACCTTTTTAGCTAAGGAAGATGACGAAGCCTGGGAATTATTAACCCAGTTAAGTAAAGGTTTAAAAGTCCAAGCGGGGTCCGATAATTGTGTTGGTGTCCAAGTTATGGGCATAGACAACGCGTGGAAGAAAGAAGTTGACATATCCGAACTATGCAAAAAGATGGACTTGTTAATGAAGGGAATGGGAAAGGCTACAGTGGCACAGGTCTGCTGTGTCACTTGTGGAGACCCTGCTCGTCCAACTGAGAATTGCCCACATACCTTCGCCCAAGAAGAGTATGTGAACGAAGCGTTTGGCTTTCGACAACGAAGAGAACGGGAGAACCCATACTTGGAGACCTACAATCCGGGATGGAGAAAACACCCGAACTTTAGTTGGAGGGATAACCAAGACAATGATGCTCCCCCGAAGCCAAGATATGAGCAACCTCGTCAACAAAACCGAGATTTTCAATATGGATCGACCTCAGCTACGAAGGATGATCGATACTATAAACGCCAAGACCCTAAAGAAGAACATGATTCACGACCAGTGTCGGGGAACTCGAAAGAGTTTTCCGAATTTATGGAATTTATGAAACAACAAACCATGGTTCAAGCGAAAACTATGGAGATGCTTGGAAGGCAGATGGGACAAATTACAGAGTCCTTAACTAAACGAGAAGAAGTAAAGCTTCCAAGTAACACCACAGTTAACCCATCGCACCACCATGGCAAGGAAAAGAAATATGAAGTCAACGAAGTCAATGAAGTTAACAAAGTCACTACCCTTACGAGTGGAAAGGAAGTAGATAATAAAATAGAAATGCCTAAGGAAAGTGAAACAGACGACGAGGTAGAAATTGCCTATGAAGAGGAACCACCTAGATCGGAGTCAAAGGCAGAAACAAAGATTAAGAAAGTAACCTTTAAGGAAGTAGAAGCCAAGAAACCAGTCGAGACTAAAGTTGGGGAAGGGAGTTCCAATACTGAAATTGCTCCTTACCCAACGGCTTTAAAAAATCCGGCATCGTTTCCTTATGGTAAGAAAGGACCTAAAAATGAAGAGTTATGGGATATTTTTAATCAAGTAAAAATTAACATTCCTTTAATCAAAGCTATACAGCAAGTCCCTTCTTACGCTAAATTCTTAAAAGATCTTTGTACTCAGAAACGAATATTTAAAATAACTCTTCCAAAGCAAATCAACCTCACTGCCGCCTAAACTAAAAGACCCAGGATCACCCTTGATCCCGGTAACTATTGGCGATATTCAAATTAAAAAGGCACTTCTAGACTTAGGGGCGAGTGTTAACATTTTACCTGAAAATTATTTGACCAACATGATCTAGGCACCCTACAGACAACAGATGTCATCCTACAATTAGCAGGTAGGTCCACCAAAGTACCACGTGGGATGTTATCTGATGTAATTGTTAAGGTTGAAGACTTCTATTATCCAGTAGATTTCTTAGTGTTGGACTCAGAGAGTGCTTATAAAGAAAGCCAACCGACAATTATATTAGGACGTCCCTTCTTAGCCACAATCAATGCTCAAATCAATTGCAGACAGGTGCCTTAGACATAGCATTCGGAAACCGCAAACTCCGACTTAATGTCTTTAACAATGTACCTAATGCACCATTGGATTCGGAGTGCTACATGATCGACCTAGTTGATGATTTAATACAACAACAATTATCAGCAATACATGTAAAGATCCGGTGGAGCTACTTCTGTACTATAATGAGCATAAGCTAGATAATATGCCTGAAGCTAAGGAGTTCGAACTTGAACGTGTTCAGTCAGTGGATTCTACTCAACCACCATGGACACATAAGATCGAGAAACTTCCTACTGACCTTCCACCATCAGCAAAACCATCTTTAGAGCAACCACCCAAATTAGAGTTAAAACCACTTACATCTCATCTCAAATACGCTTTCCTTGGCCCTGAGAGTACATTGCCTGTAATCATTGCAACAGATCTTACTGTTGAACAAGAAAGGGCATTGTTAGACGTTTTATCAAGATATAAGGAAGCGGTAGGCTGGACCATAGCAGACCTTAAGGGTATTAGCCCAACGTTGTGTATGCACAGGATCATAACTGATCCAACAGCTAAGCCGAGTAGAGATGCTCAGAGAAGGCTAAGCCCTAACCTTAGAGAGGTAGTGAAGAAAGAAGTATTAAAATGGCTAGATGCTGGAATTATCTATCCGATATCAGATAGCCAATGGGTTAGTCCCACACAGACGGTTCCAAAGAAATCTGGGATCACTGTTGTCGATACTCCTGAAGGAGAAAAGATTGCAAATCGCCCTGTAACGGGGTGGAGAGTATGTATTGACTACAGAAAGCTAAATGCCGCAACCTCGAAGGATCATTTCCCTCTGCCATTCATCAACAAAATAGTTGAGAAATTAGCAGGACAAAAATTCTATTGTTTCCTAGATGGCTATTCGGGGTATAACCAAATCCCAATACACCCAGAGGACCAAGATAAGACGACCTTTACTTGTCCGTATGACACATTCGCCTATCGAAGAATGCCCTTTGGATTATGTAACGCTCCGGCCACATTTCAGCGATGTATGATGGCTATATTTTCAGACATGGTCAGAGGGTCTCTTGAAATATTCATCGACGACTTTTCTATATTTGATAAGTCATTCGAAGTTTGTCCCTCTCGTTTAGAAAAAGTTCTCAAGCGATGTACCGAGACCAATTTGGTATTAAGGTGGGAGAAAAGTCATTTTATGGTTAAAGAGGGAGTAGTTTTAGGACACATAGTTTCTGAAAGGGGAATGGAGGTTGATCGAGCTAAAATACAAATAATTTCCTCGTTACCACCGCCGACTAATATTAAGGGAATCCGTTCGTTCCTAGGACATGCAGGGTTCTATCGGAGGTTTATAAAAGACTTTAGTGCCATAACCAAACCCCTATGTAACCTTCTCCTGAAAGACGCACCATTTAACTTTGATAAAGAATGTATAGAGGCGTTTGATACATTAAAAGTGAAGCTCACTGAGGCACCAATTCTGCAATCACGTGATTGGTCTCAGCCTTTTGAGATCATGTGCGACGCAAGTGATCACGCAGTAGGTGCTATCCTTGGTCAAAGAGTGGATAAAAAGCCTGTGGTAATATACTATGCAAGCAAAACATTCTCTGAAGCACAAATTAATTACACGACAACTGAAAAAGAATTGCTTGCCGTAGTGTACGCGCTAGATAAGTTTAGATCTTATGTCTGGGGAGCTAACGTCATTGTGTATTCCGATCATAGTGCTTTACGACACCTCTTGGCTAAGAAAGATGCTTAGCCACGACTAATTCGTTGGATACTGTTACTACAAGAATTTGATTTAGAAATCCGAGACAAAAAGGGCACAGAAAATGTAGTAGCAGACCATCTATCGAGATTGCCAGCAATCACCACTGATATGCTGGATTCCATTCGGGATAACTTCCCAGATGAACAATTATTGTTTATCGCAAAAGTGCCTTAGTTTGTTAATTCAGTGAACTACTTTGTCACAGGGAAAATCCCAGGCCACTGGAACTCACATCAAAGAAAGTATTTCTTCTCCCAAACTAAACAAGACATTCGGGAGGAGCCGGATTTATTCAAAATAGGAGTAGATCAGATTATCCGGCGATGTGTTCTAGACAATGAGCACTATGGCATTTTAAATCACTGTCATTCGTAAGCATGTGGAGGTCATTTTAGTGTTAAGAACACAGGCCATCGAATCTTACAAAGTGGATTCTTTTGGCCGACTATCTTTAAGGACTCTTATGAGTTTGTGAAGTCATGCCTACGATGCCAACAAATAGGAGGTATCTCAAAACGAGACCAAATGCCTATGACACCAATCCTTATTGTAGAAATTTTCGATGTGTGGGGCTTAGACTTCATGGAACCCTTCCCTAAGTCATACGGTTTCGAATATATCCTAGTGGCAGTTGATTACGTCTCTAAGTGGGTAGAAGCTGAAGCCACGAGGACTAATGACCATAAGGTACTATGCCAATTTGTCAAACGAAATATATTTTCTCGTCATGGAATTCCTAGAGCTATAATTAGTGATGGGGGTTCTCATTTCAAAAATATGTACTTTAGCAAACTACTTAAGCATTATGGAGTAACACATAAGATAGAAACCCCATATCACCCACAAACTAGTGGACAGGTAGAGGTGTCTAACAGGGAGGTTAAGCGTATATTAGAAAAAACAGTACGACCTGACAGGAAAGATTGGTCAATACGATTAGATGATGCACTTTGGGCGTATCGTACAGCGTATAAAACTCCTATCAGCATGTCTCCCTATATGGGAAATTATGAAATCTTCCGGTTGAGCTAGAACATCGAGCCTTATGGGCTATTAAAAATGCAAACCTTAACTTCACAGCTGCCGGTATAAATCAAAAACACCAACTGAACGAATTAGAAGAAATTCGCAAGGAAGCTTATGAAAGTTCTAAAATATATAAGGAAAAGACAAAAGCTTTCCACGATCGAATAATTAAACGAAAGGTGTTTCATAAAAGTGACAAAGTTTGGTTATTCAACGCACGCCTGCGGCTCTTCTCAGGCAAACTAAAAAGTAAGTGGTAAGGCCCATACACAGTAACTAACGTCTACCCGCACGATGCAGTCGAAATAATAGACCAAAAAGGCGGTGAACCGTTTAAAGTGAACGGCCATCAATTAAAATTATTTGTACAATGGGCCGATAACGTAATTATATCATCTCAGACTATGGTCTTGGAAGATATCACTTAATTCATAAAAGCTCACAAAAATGTCTGGCTGAAGACATTAAACTTAGCGCTTTCTGGAAGGCAATCCAGTGAACTTTGTGGGTGGTTCCATAGAAACCCTCACGAGACTATAACTCGTCCACTCGGGCTACCGAGGGGTTTAAAGACTTGTTGCACATGCTAAGTGCAATCGTCTTCACCACGAAAGTGTGTTTTTACTTTTAGATTTTAGCGTAGATTTTAATATGCCTTAGTTAGTTGCTCCTGTAAAATACTTAGCTAAATAATAATTCATCCTATAATAAGACGGTACATGTCGCAACCAACTAAGTTGGGGGAAAATTTACCCATCAAGAAGATGCAAATCCCAAGCCGAAGAACGACGGAAATTTGGACAAATAGAGGACAAAAATCGGTGCATTGTACGTCAAGTCGTTAGCTTTTGGGGGGACCAAACACTACAAACAGCACACGCAAAAATCGTCTGGCAGCAGGGCAGCGCACTGGCAAGCGCAGGCCTGCGCCCTGCGCTGCGCCCCAAGCGCACCGGCTTGCGCAGGGGTGCGCCTGCGCCCGATGCATACCAGCGGTTTTTAACCCCTTTTCACTTCATTTTCTTCATTTCCTCTCAAGAGCTCCGAATTTTAACCTACTTGTTGCTCCTAACTCTTCTGAAACGTGGAAATTCTCGTAAATTCGCACTCTTTCTTTGATCCTCTCACCAATGTAAGTTATTTCTCCTCCTTATTTCTCATTTTAGAGCAACAAATGCTATTCTCTCATGAAAATGATAATGTTCTTGTTTTCTGCCCTAGGTTCGAAATTACTGAAATATAATGTGTTTAGTTACATGATATGTTGTTAGTGAGTAGAAATTCATAGAATAATTGCATTTCATGAGTTTGTCTTTTATTTCTAAATTTGGGTTTTTAGGAATTACTCTCTGTAATGTGCTTAGAAGCTCCACAATCTTGATGTTGCTAAGGTTAGAATCTTCACCTGTCTTGCTAAAATCAGTATGAACATGTCGTTCCCTCACATTTGCATGGTTCGTGCTTTCAATCGTTCTACTGGTCGCTCATAATCATGCACTTCACGACATGTAACGAATCTTGCCATGCTACGTAACCATCATCTTTCATGCACATTCAACAAATCCAAAGAGAATGGTCATTACATTGTTGTTGATTGCATTATTACTCTCCGCGGAGCACATTGCTCTTGATATTCGGTTATAATTATCTCACCGGTTTCTTCGGACTCCATCGAGATTCACATGATTGTGTGCCATCTTGTGCATTTACTCATGCTTAAATCCGTTTTCTATATGTGCATAGATGTCACAACAATTTTTAGGGAGTTCTCGCCGACGTGTAACCCGCACCACACGTATGCGTGTGCACATGCCCATTCCAATCAACATAGAGTATCCTTCACCCCCACCATCGCCACCGGTCTCTGAACCACCCACTCACTTTTACATCGAGAAGACATTGAAAGAATCCGACTTCAAAAACTTCAGAATTATAGAGAGTTCTGATCGTATAGGGTGGTCGGGGGCATTACGAATCGAGACACCTTATGTTCATGAGACAGAGATTCATGAATGGATGACATCTCTCATTCGTAGGGAGGGGGATGTGGAGCACGACTTTGAACTTCGGGGGCGTATCAATGGAGAGGAAGTGATAGTTTCTAGGACTGAGCTATGTGATTATTTTGACTTTGATACTGAGATACCGGTAGCAAGAGAATTCTGGACTGAACAGGATTTGTCGAGTAGCGTATTACAACACTCTGAGGGATGGGCTAAGAAACTGAGTGAGGTGTTCAACCTCACTATCGAGCAAGCCCAGGTTTACTCTAAGTACTACCGAGGTGATCTAAGCCCATGGGCAAAAGTCTTGTGGAAAATTATTGTTTTCAACATCCTACCACGATCTTCTAACACCACTGCTGTCAGGACACGAGAGGTGATACTCATTCATGCGTTGATCACTGGTAAACCCGCCATCTCTCTCGCATATATAATAATGCAAACCATCTGGGAGGCTACTTTCTCGAAAACTCAAATGGAAATTCCCTATGGTCGTATGCTAAGTGAGTTTATCATTAACATGGGAGTCATTGTTGAGGGAGCTAGACCGCGGTTGTTAGGGCCAAACGATGTGTGGTTCACTAGACATACCATGGCTGGATTAATGTTTGAACAAGTGTCGGGAACTTATCTGATTCGGGATGCAGCTCATGGCACAGTTTCAATCATCCCTGCAGCTCGTTCTTTTTTTAGGTATGAGAATACTCTGGAAAAGGGAAAAGCAAGACTAGTCGAGGAGCATAACGACAAGGGAGGCACGTCCCAGTCACACCCGTCAGAGAAGGATGTTTTGGAGACACGACTGACAGCGATCAAAGACGCGGTCGAGGCACTACTTGCGGCGAACAAAGCGGTCCTTATGGAGGCTGACAAGCTTAAGCATGATTTCAACGTCCACGGGATTTCGGTGGGAGCTCACTCCCGCTGGCTCTGTAGCCTCCACTCTCGGGTGGAAGAGCTTGAGCGGGTTGTCGGCCGCCGAAGTTCCCATATCACCTCCGCCCGTACCACGCACATGACTTCTCCTGACGAGGATTGAAAGCAGTTGTTCCATGTGTTTTCTACTAACAAACAATCCCTCTTGCTACTTAAACAATTTACAATTAGGTTGTGTAATTGGCCATGGGCCATAGACAAGTAAGTGATCGGTGTTTATGTTGGCCCCGATGATTGTGGGACGTCGTAACATTTTCATGCCATGACTATTAGGACTATTAATTGCCATGATGTTGTTATCCACATATTGCTCGTTTCGTTGACTGATTGTTAAACTCTCTTTGTGTCGAGGACGAAACAATTTTAAGTTGGGGAAGGGGAAACACATAAAATGTGTTAATATGTTAAGAAAAATGCTTGCAAACCAGAAATCTTTATTGAAACAACGTAAATTATCAAACCAAGCATGCACCCAACCAACTGAAAAAAATGAAAATTTTTGAAATTAAAACGACTTGAGAATTTTGTAATTATATATATACTTAAGTCATCGTAATTGCAGATGTCTCGCCGAACAAGACAACGTGTAGGAGAAGGCGCCAGTTCTTCGACCCAACCAAGGGTAGAATGGAACCCGGAATTCGATCTGTCACAGCACCCGGCCAACATACGATGGCAATTATTCATGACAAAGAAATTCGCGGGCAAAGTTTTAGTAGAAAAGAGAGTAAAGAAAGATAAATTTGAAAACTACGGGGTAGTGAGATGTTTCGACCGTTTAGGGTGGGAGGCAGTATTGGATTTAGGAGGGGAGCATATTTACCACCACGAGGTCATGGAGTGGATGTGAACATTGAGACGAGAGGAAGGACGGTTCAGAGGCGATTTTACACTAATAGGGCGTGTAAATGGACACGAGTTCCCAATGAACGCACAAGCCTTGAGGGATGTTTTTGGAATTGATATTGGTGTTGGAGAGGACGAAGCACGTGTTTTTAAATATGAGTACAAGACGGATGCACAGCTAGCATTCACCGACAGGACATGGGAAAGCGAATGGACCACATAGTTGGCGGAGATATTGAAGATTGACAACAATGCCGCGGCAGGGTATACGGCATACGCTAGACGTGATCTTAGCCCTGTGGCAAAGGTATTGCACAAGATCGTTACCAACAACGTGTGCTTCCAAGGGATAGTGATTTGACAAAAATTCGGCACAACGAGGTAACCATTCTTTACGCGTTGATGACAGGAGAGCCGAGCCTCTCCTTTGCTTGGATTGTAATGAACGACCTTTGGTCGATGTATGACACGAGGGAGAGGAAGAAAATTCCTCACGGATGGGTTATATCAGAATTCTTGAGGGCTCAAGCAGCAATCTCTCCCATCTCTGTTCCAAGGGGAGTCTCCGGTGCCGTCATCACAGCGGCTATGATACGAAGCATCACCTTACGCCAAACAGATCAAGGATTTGAAATTTTCGATTCAGACACGGGGAAGACGCACCGAGAGCTGTATGACGTAGAAGAAGCAGAGGCTTACCACCAGCATCAGGCAGAGAGAGTACATGCAGCGGGAGGAGCCAATGATATGTCTCAGGTGATCGCACGGTTGGACGCAATGAACTTGCGTTTGGGTTGTTTCCAAGAGGACGTAGTCGGGAGGATGGATGAGTTCCAGCACGAGTTGGAAACCCAAACGAACCGTATTGATGAGATTTACACAGGTGTACGCGCGTCAGCATATCAGAACGCTTTCTACAACCAGCAGCACTGGGCGTACACTGATGCGGTGAGAGATCATATGAACTATAATGTCGGTTGCCACATCAACCATACGAGGACTATCAGTGGCAGAACTTCGAGAAGATGAACATTGAGGAGCGAACACCTCAATACTTTCCAGCTTATGGTCGGGTCCCAACCACGACACGAGGAGACAGCGTGGTGCATCCCGCGAATACATACCCGCCCGCACCACTCATGCAAGAAGATCGACATCCGTTCGGGGAATTCTTCGCCGGCATCTTTGGACCGCCTCCACCACCACAGTAGTCAGGTCCTTCCGTTCGTTTCCCTTAAGTAGGATGATTTATTGTTTTTGCATGCGTTTTTATTTTTGAATAAATGTGTTTCTTTAAAAAAGGTTGTGTGAGAAGTAAACCATAAAAAGATCCGATCAAGTTGCCTTATAAATCCTTATTGTTGAGGTTGCAACTTAAATATGATGATGCTAGTTAGGTCGGTTTCAAGTAAAAAGATGTAATTATATGAGTTTAAATGTAACACAGAGAGTCATAAACACTTAAAATCAAGGAAGTGAACTGAACTTGAAGTAGGATATATTATGTTGTAGCGAGCGATAAATAACATAGATTCCAATATCCGCTACTTATTCAGGCATTAAGGGGGAGAAAGCGAACACGAATAAAGCCTCAATTCAAGTGTGGCCTAGTTGATTCAGGAAATTAATTCTGAAGGGTACCATCATGCCTAGCCCCCTAAGGTCAACTGGTCTGGGGGTGGCTGACCTAAATCCTGCTACACGGATCATCTAGAAAGCCACATGAACTTGAAATAAAAAAAACATAGATAATGCATGAAAAAGCTCAAAAAGAAAAGAAAAATCCATAGCTTTAATCATGCGTCAAGGAAAAAGATGGTCAAGTGACCCACGTGAATTAAATTCTATAACCTTGAGCTAAAAGGATAATAGTGGTGAGGAATTTTTGAACAACTATCTGAAAGACAGCACGATATATCTGAAATTAATGTTGTTCGTGTCCTTTATTTTTATTATGTTCATGAAGGCTAGTGTTTGTTTAAATAAGTTGTTTATGTCTTTCACGCTTGATAAACCCGATGTTTTAAAAAGTCTGATTTTCGTTGATTGGTCGGGACGATCAAGGGTTAAGTTGGGGAAGTTTGATCGGGTTATAGTTTACCGTGTTTATTAGATATAAAAGAGTTGTTTTTAGAAAGAAAATGTCGTAGAATGTGCTACTATTGAATGAATTCTGTGCTTGTACAGGTAAATAAAATCCGGTCTAAATTGGCGAAAAAAGGATAAATTTTCAGAGCCAGGCGCAGAGAGGGGCGCAGCCCTGCGCCCAGATCAAGTGCTCAGTAGAAGTAATTACTTCACAAAAATACGGATTTTAGCGCAGGGGGGGGGGGCGCAGGCCTGCGGCTGCGGCTGCGCCCGGCCCATTAAAATAATATACAGCCGTTTTTAGGGTTTTTCCAGCTGTTCCTATAAATACAAAGTCATAGTTTTTAAAGAAAGGATCGTTTTTTGGAGAAGAAAGCTAAGGAAAAGGACCCCGTTTGAGCGAACAGGAGTACGAAGAGCACACGAACCAAGCTACGACATTGGCTATGAAGATGGATACACAACTCTGGAGTATTGCACCAAACGATGTCCGGCTAGTCTCATCATAATCATTCTCGGAAGAAGCACAACACTAAGTGTTTAATTTTATAAACGATTACTTTATGTTTGCATGGTTTTATTAATTATGTTTAGAGTGTAAACGAATGATTGTTATTTATTTTGTTGCGTTTCGCAAGATAGTTCGTTGATATTTTATTAAATCGTGCCGAGTTATTTATTTAATTAAGACGAGTAATCAAACGTGTCACGCGCTATGCCCAAGATCATGTAACGATTCTAACAATAATTATAACAAAGATTATGTCTATGTAATCTTTACATCGTTTTTATAAATTAATTACAAAGTGAAGTGTGGAATCCGGGAATGGTTATCTTCGTATTTTATTTAATCAAACGATTTCATTAAGTTTTCTTTTTACAAATTTCGTAAGTCATTAATTTTATAATTCAAGTAATCACCTTTTTACAAACCAATCAATCTCTTCAAATTAATTAAATTACAACGCTAGTCAATCGAATACGTGTGTTTAACCTCTCGCTCTCTGTGGATACGATCCCTACTTACCCTAGCTTCTAAGGTATTTAGTGGTATTTTTGACGGGTTAACGACACTCGCATCACGCCGCAGCAAGTACAACAGCAGCAGCAACAACAACCACAGCAACGCCCTCCAGCACAGCAAAGAAGGAGGCCAAGAGCTCAAGTTAGATCGACTCAGGCTTTAAGGCCAAGCTCCAGCAGGGTTCAAGAGTCGGGAGAAGCAGGTCCGTCATCGGACACTGCGGGTTCTTCTGGTGCGCCACCAGTAATAGATCCTCGAATGGAAACTCTGGAGGAGATCTGGGCACAGGGGACTCAGGCCCAAGAAGAGATAGAAGTAGAAGCAGCAGCTGTTGAATCGGTTAATCCGTCTGTTCGGATAGGCAGATATGGATCAAGGGTTGTTGTAAGTGACAGGGAGACAGAAAAGAGAGCATCTAGAGGTTCAGATTAAGATGATTCTGATATTGAGGCCGAAGATACTACTCTGTTAGTGCCTAGGCAAAGGGCCAAAAGGCACAGGTTTATGCAGGAAGCTTCGTCTGCTTCTGTTTCAGAGCCTGAGATTCAATCCGCTCAACCATCTGTTCAACATTCAATCACCTCGTCACCAATCACATCAATTCCATCCACTTCATCCACCTTCACAGACAACCAACGTTTTTCAGAGCTCCCAAGCAAAGTGGACTTCCAGGCAGTTCAAATCTTCTAACTCACAAAAGCAGTCAGTGAGCTTCAAGAGGATAATGCAAATATTGATAAAGAAAATATTGACTTGAAGACATTTGTCGCTGATCAGGCTGCTGAGCTCAGAACCATGAGGTCCCTCCTCGAGCAGCTAAGGAAAAATCTTAAGGCTTAGGGGGAGACCAGCTGCAGAGATGCTCAGGAGATGAAAGAGAAGATGACGGTTGCAATGATCCCGATGCACAAAAGGATAGTGAGCATGTAGATTTTTCTTCTGCTCAGCATGCTGAAGTTTAGGGGGAGCCTAGTCAGTCAAGAGTTGAAGGAGGTGAGGCTAGTTCCTCAAAGGCCATTGAGAGCGAGATGATTGACGCTCTAATGGATATTGAAGAAGAAGAGATAGAATTTGATTTTGAAGAAGATATTGAAGAGTTGGAGGAAGAAGAGTTCGTGCCAGAGGATATAGCTTATTGGAAATCAGATGATGAAGAGATAGAAGATGAAGACGACAATGTCGATGAGGTGATCGTAAACTCACAGCCTATCACTGAGCTATATGTGCAAGACAATCACAATGTGATTAATATCGATGAGATCAAGCTGGCCTCAGTAGAAGATTATGAGCTAGAGGAAGCTGAAAGAGAGCCATCTAGGGCTGAACTATTGAATATATGGTTCCGAAAGGAAGAAAAGAGGGCAGAGCCTAAGATGAAAAGAAGAATGAGAGTACCAGGCTCCGACAATCTTTCAGGAGAAATTATAAGTTGGTTCTTCGACAGAGAACTGCAGCTATTCATTCTAAAAAGGAGAGATGGACTTCAATACCTTAGGCGGACGCTCAGAGTATTTAATACATTGCCGAAGGTAGAAGTAAAGGAGTTGGCGTGGAAAGAGTTTATCAATATCGGTGAGGATCCTTATGCTGAGGGTATAGCCAAGATTATAAGAAAGGAGGGCCGATCCGGAAAATTTGAAAGACTCAAGCCAAGGACGGGAAAGAGAGTGGAAGATGACAAAAGGATTGATCCACATACAGGTAGGCCATGGGCCAGAATGGTGTACAAACCTGTAAAGTGTCTGAAGAAAGTGCCTATGAAGACGATGCCACAAGATGTTCTAAGTAACATGAAGTGGTGGTATGTAGATAATGAAACTGCTGAAGCCGTGATGGAAGATACTCAAGACAAAGTTATTTTGCGAGTGTATGATCCATTACATTTAATAAATCTATCAAAGGACGACCTAAAGAACCTACACGATCAGCCAATCTTCTTTCTCGAAGGATGTAGATCTGAAGCTAGGAAGTTCCAGAAGATAGTTAGAATATGTATAGATATAGGTTTATGTGCAGGAAGTAGTCTATATGGTTCAAGTAATTAGACAAAATGTAAAAAGTTAGAAGCTATCGTCAAGGGGGAGTCTGTTAGTACATCCTGTGTGACGATAGCAGTCTAAGTTTAGATAGCATTTTGTGTATGTCAACTTACTTGATATTGAATATTAACAAGAGTTTGATATATGTTTGTTTATGTGAGTTTGATATTGATTGTTTGTATGTTTGAACTTGGTGTAATGTATTACAAGAAGTTCAAACATAAAGTTCAAAGATGAATTCAAACTTAAGATAAAACATAAGTTCAAACATAAGTTTCAAAGGTGAGGTTCGAATTTAGGCTAAATTCGAATTTGTCATTGAGGACAAATTCGAATAGGCCTTGGGCCAGATTCGAATTTGTCCTAGACAAACTCGAATCTGTCAGTATAATTAAAGGTTAATTCGATTAATTATCTGACTTTTGCAGAATTGGTCAGACGATTAGCAGAAGGCGATCTCGAACTTGATTGCAATCAGAGAGTTTCGTGAGGAGAGAATCATTGTGTCGGGGCGTTCTAAGTTGTACGTCTATCACCGTGGTAGTCTCCGTGTTTCGGTGTGCGTGATATATCCGTCAAGCCGCTAACGAGGATTCCGCACTCGTTGGCAGGTGTCGCGTCAAGATAGATCCGTAGTGTGCAGACCTTACAAATTAAACACCCATTAACTCAATTGATCTCAACTTACTAATTCGGGTTTAGAATGTTATTTAGCTCTTTAAAACAACACTAATTCCACAATTACTGTTAATTCAGTTATTATCTAAACTTATTTGAATTTACACGTAATAACAATCTATTCTAACAAATCACGTGAAATTTACCAATTAAATTCAACCAATTCATCAAAGTTATTGTCAAGGCCAGTAATTAATTAAATTCGACGTATCTGCTACTGGTTTCTGGTTTCCGGTTTCCGGATGTTACAACTAACATCATCAATCAAAAATCATAAAGTTGGAACAAGATTTGATACCTCAATTTGTCACAAAACCATAAACGTGAATCCGTGAGTTTCATTCGATTTTCTTCTAGATTTCTTGGCTGACTTTCATAATAGGTTTAGGGTTTTGGTTCTAATTATATATATATAAATACTTATAATCCGGTTTAGAGTTTTAATTTGGGCCTAAACCCACGAGTTTTGAGCCATAGTTAAATATATAAACTCTGATTTAAGGTTTTATATATTTTAAACGTTTTATTAATTTGACATATTTAGCTGCATAAACTTAATAATTAGTTTTATTTTTTCTTATTAAATCTAATATTGTAATATTTGACATTTTTAATTATTCCTTGTAATTTAGCTGATTTTAAATGGTAAAACGTGGTTTAATTAATGTCGTGATCGTTAATTTTATTTTTTTTTTACAATTGCTACCATTAGTATTAATATGTTTAGTTTCTTTATTTTATTATAACTTAAATTTCTGGGCCATTACACTAATCCTGAAGAATAAATTGATCAACCTGATCAAAACATTATAAAAGACAAAGAAAATTTGAAAATTTTGATCAAGATTTACACCACCGAGCCTTCTAAATACGCTTTCAAAAGAGTCGTCACGAAGATCAATATAGTCTTACTTTAAGAGTATAAGGAATTCTTGATAGCCATAAAACATCGAAATATGCAATATATAGGGATAATTGATTCTCCGCTAAGAATGACTCAGACTTCTCTTCTACTTAAGTGAAAAATCCTTTTGAGAATTCTAAGGAGGCGTTTGGTTTGCGGATTTTCTGGGATTCACTGGGATTTGCATTTAAATTCTTGTGTTTGGTTCGTAGATTTCAGTAACGATTTAAAATCCCAGGATTTCTTAAATCCCTCGCTTCTTTGTTATTTAAAAACCTAGCCTCCCCCTAGGATTGTAAATCCCAATTACCTTGTATATTACAGATTAACAATTTTTCCTAAAAGATAATGAAGATTCTTTGTCAAAATCCTGACAAATGCAAATGCTGCATAATGCAAATCCCATAGAAAAAAATCTGCGAGCCAAACGTCCCCTAAGGATTCACAACCATTTATATCTTATTTTCATGTTATAAAGAATAACAAAGTTCTTTATGTTGTTGATCGAAAGACTGCTTCCTGTGATGCTTCTGTATCAGATAAACCATGTTTAAAAAATTCTTTTAAGTAGTTACTTAATTTACATCCTCTTAATCTTTGTAATTCTACTCATGTTATGAATGGTTGTGTATCCAAAGTTTGTAATAAATATGTTAAGCTTCACATAAATAAACAAAAAGGGCACACATTCACTCTTCGTTGGGTACCTAAGAATTCCATAAAGGAACCTAACTAGAAATGGTTACCTAAGGCAGAGAAAAGAGAATTACTCATAGATGGATACCCAAAGCTAACATAACTGGACCCAATCTTCAAGGGGTACCAAAAGATACGTGATTGTTTTGCAGGTAAATGGTTTCTGTGCATTTCAATACAAAAGTTGTGCATCAATGAAATGATTTTAAAAAATTTTCTTTCAATAAAGTTTTTTTTTTTTGGTTATCCCTTAGTGATGCAAATTGTTTTGGTTTTCTCCCATCATCATTTAAGGGGGAGTAAATTTTTTTTTTGGTTCATTCTCAAGAGATCTGTCATACCTAGTCTTCGTGCAAATAAAAATACATTCGTTCATTTTGATTATATTATTTTAGTACAAATTAACTGATTAGATCTCATGATCTTGATTCTATGATATTCTCTCCATTCTTTATGAATTCTTTCATCATTGAATTCAATCAAATCTGAATAGCATTTCTTTCTTTCAGATCATTCTCTCCATATCCTAAGTTTCATATCTATCAGAATCTCAAATTTCATGTAGATCATAATTATTCATTCATTACGAATTGTCTTATTATGATTCTTTATGTCATTCATCTCCATACCCTTTTGACTCATTTAATTGAGTTTGTACTTATTACGCTTAGGCAGTTCATCTGAGCATACTAGTCTGCTAAACTACTATTTCAGAACATAAAGTTCATCATGTTTGATGATATTCGTGTACTCGAATGCACAACATGAGCGAAATAATCATATATATCACTCCTATGGTCTACCTAGAACCGAGTGATGTAATTCCTAGATTTGATTAAGCAATCAACTAAGTTCATAATAACATCAAGAACATGAAGAACATTATGAATATAATAAAAACAGTATGAATATCAACTTACAACAATGTAATACGAAAGATAAGCTCTCTGATTAATTCCAAAAGCTCAAACAATAATGATTCGTAAGTTCATGTGAATGTTGTCTTGTCCTGATCTAGGGGGCTGATCGGGATCTTAGAGTATCCTGAGAAACCGTCCAAAATACAATAGAACTTGTTTCCAGATAGTCGCTCAAGCATTTGATCGATGAAGGGCAAAGGGAAGTGATCCTTACGAGTTGCATCATTGAGCTTTGGTAGTCTATGAAAACTCGCCAACCCATGTCTGTCCTTGAAGGAATTAGCTCATTCTTATCATTCTGAATGACAGCCATACCCCCCTTTTTAGGGACTACATGCACAGGACTTACCCACGGAGAGTCAGAAATAGGATATATCAACCCGACATCAAGAAGCTTCAGTACTTCTTTCTTGATAACATCGTGAATCTTTGGGTTGACTCTCTTTTGGGGCTGAATGACAGGTTTGATGTCCTCCTCCGTCAGAATCTTGTGGGTACAATAAGGAGGGCTAGTGCCTCGTATGTCAGTAATCTTCCATGCAATTGCCCGCTTATGCTTTCTTAGAACATTCAAGAGTTGTGCCTTCTCTTCACTAGAAAGATCCTTGGCGATAATAACCGGCAACTGAGATTGCCCCTCTAAGTAGGCGTACTCAAGATGAGATGGCAGCTCCTTAAGATCAAGAGTCGGAGGATCTTCAATGCACAACTTAGATGTGACTAACTTCTCGCGATCCATAGGTACAACCTCCTTAGTAGGTGGAGATGTATCAACGGCACACAAATCAACGAGATCGTCAGAGTGGACAACGAAATCAGAGTCTAAATAAATCGGATACGAGGATAGATCATCATCAGAAATACAATCGTCTACATCCGGTGATGTAGACGTCTCATGTCCCGACATCAAGAACTTCAGCAACTTCTCATTATCTTCTGGATAATGTTCTCTATCAGAGAAGTGTGAAGACTTAGCAAAACAGATGGACTCAGCTGTGTCATTAGGCTTTTGCATCGCCTTATCAACATCAAAACTGGCTCGCTCATTCCCGACCCGAAGCGTAAGCTTCTTATCAAATACATCAATGATAGCGCGGGACGTAGCTGGGAAAGGTCTTCCCAGAATGAGCGGTACAGTGCAGTCTTCGCTCATGTCCATGATCACAAAGTCGACCAGGAAAACAAACTTATCAACTTTCACCAGCATATTCTCAGCAATACCATGTGGGAACTTAACCGATCTATCGTCTAGCTGAATACTCATGCGTGTAGGTTTAGGATCTCCTAACCCTAACCGAGCATATAATGAATAAGGCATGAGATTGATGCTAGCACCCAGATCAGCAAGAGAATTAGTAACCTGGAGAGGCCCTATATGACAGGGTATAGTGAAACTACCCGGATCATCCTGCTTAACTGGAAGCTTGTTCTGGAGGACAGCTGAACATTCAGCATTCATCTCAACTGTAGCAAGATCCTCAAGCTTCTGATGGATAGAAAGGAGGTCTTTCAGGAAGTTGGCATACTTAGGCATCTGTGTAATTGAATCAACAAATGGGATGTTGATCTGCAACTGTTTAAACAGACCCAGAAATTTGCCATACTGCTTATCTTTCACCTCTTTCTTCAACCGATTAGGATATGGGATACGTGGTTGGTAAGGATTTACTGCAGGGACTTTTGGAGATGGTACTTGTGCGGGACTCACTGATTCTGGTGGATGCACCTCGTCCGTATTGGTCTCCGGCCCTTTCTCAGCTGAGAGTGAAGAAGGAGGAGGTGGGGGTTTAGACGGTTCAAGACCTTTGGTTGTCTTTCCACTTCTTGTCACAACCATCTTTGCTTCCTCCCTGGGATTTGGAATCGTATTACTAGGAAGCTTGCCTGACTGCCTCTCATTCAAGGTCTTAGCCATCTAGCCAACCTGATCCTCGAGATTCTTCATCGCTGATTGTTGATTACGATTAATCACTGACTGCTCGGCCATGTACTTTGCCATCATTTCTTCCAAACTCGGCTTCTGTTGAGTAGAAGTGTTTTGGTTCTACCCCTGATATTGCTGCTGATGTCAAGGATTCTAAAGAATTTGAACATTTTGGTTTGGTACAAATCCTTGGCCATGAGGTTGGAACCTCTGACCTTGCCCCTGCTGAAAACCTTGGTTATACCCCTGATTATACCGTCCCGAATTACCTTGATTGTAACCTCCTGAATTGCCCTGATTATAACCCGCGTGAGGGTTAAATTGTTGGCGAGGGTGAGCAAACCCTGGAGGTCGAGGACAAGGGGGGTTAGAAAACCCCTGAGGTCTAAAGGTGTTCTGAGAGGACTAATTAAGATTATTGTTGGGTCTTGGAAAACCTTCGGTTGTGTGCCCATAATCTCTAGAAGAAAGGTAAACTTCCTCCTGTTGGTACTCAGTAGCATATGCAGCCTGACACTCATAACCAAAATGAGCTCCACCACAATGTTCACACCCTTGATGTATGGCATGCACAGGGTATGAAGATGAAGCTTGTGACTGGCCATTTGATTGCTTAGTTAGAATGGCTATCTGAGCAGTGAGATTAGCGATGGCTTCAGCTTGCTTTGAATCATTTACTCCCCAACCAAAGTACTCACTTGGTGTCTGAGTTTGACTTAAGACCATATCATCGATTATGTCAAAAGCCTCTTCAGGAGTCCTCTTATACACCGACCCATTACAGGCTGAGTCGATCAGTGAGTGATACATGGGGTGAACATTCTCATAGAAAACCTTGACACGGTGATTAAGTGTCATGTTATGATTTGGGCATTTCATGATGGACTCTTTATACCTCTCTCATGCATCATATAGAGACTCATCAGGTTTCTGCTTAAATGAGAAAATGTCACTAATAAGCTTAGTAGTCCGAGACGGAGGGCAGAATTTGAGAAGAATTTTGGATTCCATTTCGTCCCAAGTACGAATCGAGTTCGAGGGAAGGGACTCATACCACATCATGGCACGTCCGGAAAAAGAGTAAGGAAAAATCATCAGTCGGATTACTTCCCTTGGAACTTGATTTTTCTTATACCCACCGCATGCTTTTCTGAATTTCTTCAGGTGGGAATACGGGTCCTTAGAAGATAGACCGCAGAATTGCGCGTTACTCTAAACTAAAGCGATCAGACTCGACTTTAGCTCAAATATAACGGCATCGAATCCAGGAATAACTATCGCAACTTCCGAGTCATCAGTGACCGGTTGGTTAAGCTCAAGCATTGTCCTTCGGTCTCCCATTGTGAAAGAGGAAGACTCAGAAGATGAAAATTCAGAAGATGAAGACGGTGAAGATGGTGAGGGACTAGAAATCGGAGGTAACTGAATACAAATATCTACGTGACCTTTCTCCACCGGATGAGGAACAGTATGGTCAGTAGAATCAGATAAACTAGATAGTCCCTAAACTAAAGGGTGCGATTGGTGACGAAGAGGGCTACGGAATGCTCGCTCAGGTTCGGAGTATGGGCTGACGATATTAGGATTACGACGACTCATACACCGAACACCCTTTAAAGGAAAACGAAGATAGACAGAAAATTAAACTTTTAGGGGGATTGCCCCTAAAAAGGATCAACTAAACTACCGGCGTTGGTTGTTTCTTAAAGCTCACACCGTTCCCCGGCAACGGCGCCAAAAACTTGACGCGTGCAAAACACACCTCAGGTTTTAATGTCTAAATGAACCCAAAGTGTAAATTGCACAACTGGCAGTGTACCAATCGTGTGCAATATAGCTTGAAGAATCACCCAGGATTTATCGAACTCAGGGAAAGGAATAAAGATCGGAGACTCCAATACTACAACCCAAACCAATATTTAGCTATTAGGACCTTTTTTTGATGGAATTAACAACTAAGACAATAAAAAAAATTAACGAAATAATTAATTCAAACTAAGTAACACAGGATTAAAAAGTTAATCTGATTTTTTTTGCTTTTTTAAATTAAATAAAAACTAATTCTAGGAAACAACAATTAAACTAAACAACTAAAGCAAGCAACTAACGACAACTAAATTATACGAACCAAATTATTTAAAGCAAAATCAAATCAAACTAACTTGAGCTAGTAAAGAACGATGATAAATTTTACGAAACTGTTATATTACGAAAGCGTCACCCACTTGGAATTAGAAAACTACAATTAATTGACGATGGATTGAATTAACTGATTAAAGACAAATCGGTTGATAACCAATTCTAAATTCAATTAAGCCCGGATTTTGGTTTAATTTACCGATTATTTAATTACTTCAAGTTAAAATATTTATTTTTGATAACCACGTGATGAAAACAAAGCAACTCGTTGAAACTCCAATATTAACCAATAAATCTTATAATCGCAACAAAATGCCTAAAGATAATCGATTAACACCGAAATCCAACAAATTGACTTTGTCACTTTAAAAATCAAACTTTATGATTTTCAACCCTATTATCGCAACACAATGCATAAGGACCAACAAACGAATAAAATTCTAGATTAACAATCAACTATCAAATCATTATCGCAACACAATGCCTAGAAGAGATAATTGACTATTAAATTTTCATTTAAAGCATCTTTCTTTTTAAAACGCATATTTAATTAACACTTTCTTATCGCAAAACAATGCTAAAAGATTAATAAAAATCTGATTTTTTAACATGAAAATATGAAATAATCAAGAATCCAATAAATATGAACCAAAAACCATCAATCAATCCAATAATTTACCAATTAATGCATAGAATCCATCATCCCAAGCGGGTGAACAAGAAAACTACTCACTAATCATGTTAAAACCTAAAATTAAACTCAAATAGATAAAAACCATTATGAAATCAGAAAGCTTAAGGAACGAGTGTACCAAATAGCGCTGCTACAATAAAGAAATTGAATCCAAAACTCGAACCGAATGCTTGTAATCCAAGAAATTCAAAACCTTTCACTAGACTATGATTAATTACTTGAAAATCTGAGAAAAACGTGATGAAATCGCCCTAAGTCGTGTCTGAAACGCACAAATCGACGCTGGAATCGCCCCGAATGCTTGTAAAATTGAAGAATAACGAAACCCTAAGCTATAACTAAAATTAATTACGCAAAAATACTGAAAACCGAGAGGGAGATCACCAAGATTCGTCTGAAATTCGCCAAAATCGATCCTGGAATGCAACTGCCGCATGCTAGGTTTTAAAAACGAATTTTGATGGGCTGGGCCCAGCACACGGGCGCGTAGGGGAAAGTCACGCGGGTGCGTGGCTTCAATTTAGTGTAGGCCCCTGCGTGGGCAAGTTACGCGGGTGCGTGGAATGCTCTGACTGAAAATGGACACGCGGGCGCGTGGGATGTTCTACGCGAGTGCGTGGATGCTCAACTGGACTTAGCCACACAGGTGCGTAGAGAGTCTTAAGCGAGCGTGTAGAGTCACTTTTATCCAAATTTTTGCTTTCGATCACGGGAGATGGCTGGATCATAAAATCTCGTCATTTAGCCTTGATTTCCGTTCCCATGTTGATTTAATGGCTTCTGACCTGCGGACCAAACATATTAATGAAATCAGTATCTTTTTCACGTGTTTCGGTCTGAAACCACATAAATTGGAGGTAAAATGATACCAAAAACATGTATAATTTTGCACATATCAGGTACTCAAAAGTATTCTTCTAGCTCCCCCTCGACTCTTTATATTTTTGTGTGTAGCAGCGAGTGAGCGTTTAGGAATTGGAGCTGTGGGAGTTACATCGTTATCGTCATTGTCATCATTGTGAGGTGGAGGAGATGTGATATTAAGTAGTGGTAAATAGGCAGACTGTGTATCTTCACTTCCCCTTGCCTTATGAGCCCCTGATTCATAATGAGTTGGCTCAAGGATGGGTCTTTCTTGTCCCTTTCTTGTGTATGTGTCTCATGCTCTCTACCCTCTTCGACACCTCTCTCATTTTAATTTTCTCTCTGCTCTCCCCCTTGATCTATCCCTCATGGCAGTCTCCTTGGGGAAGCTATTTTGGTTCCGGATGAGCCATTGGAGCAGATAGTCGCTCTCTAAATTCCCTAAAAGCCTGAGACTCTTGATTGGCATAAGCGATAAGATCTTCGGTCAGAGGCATGATAGGGACTCCAAGTGGGGTAATTGGATCGTGAAATTACTTGATCTGAAAATCCATGACAGCCATCTCATGAACCCCTAAATCTATATTCTTGAATTTCAGTCATGCAGTAAGAGTCAATCAGCTGACAGAACCGTTGAGCTGGCACAAAATTTCTTGCACGTCCTTTCCGTTGGCTTGAAAGACCTCTATTAATTCCATCCATAAAGTCATTGCATTGTTATGGTGGTGTTTATAGGCAATGCTGTGAATCATGCGTAGGATTTTAAGACTGGCACGGTTGGTTCCGGTGGCCTTTACTTTCAGACATCAATCCATATCGGGTATGTGTAGTTCCATGGCCCTAGCAATCGGATGCAAAGAATTCGCTTGCTTTCTCAAAGGTCCATGATGTCCAAGTTCTCTAATTTCTTTGTATATTTTCTCCTCTGCCACTTAGTTGTCATAGTCAGCCTTACCAGAGAAGTCTTGTGGCCTGGGCAGGTGTAGAATTCTCTAGAAATTTTGTAAAGTCATTTCCACAAAGTGATCTTTGATGTGTCTAGAAATGTGAATGTTATTAGGATCTGGGTGGTATTCTAGAGTGTGGTATTCTAGAGTGTGCCAGAACTGTTGAAGGTAGACTTGAGGAGATCGGGGCTTGGGACGACTTGATAGGACATAACTGTGACTGTAGCCAATAAGATTTTCTCAACAACTCTGTTTGAAAGGCGTAAGTATGGATTCTCTTTGGTTTTTTTCAAGAAGGCTGGGTCCAGTAGGAATTTGTTGGGTTTTGTTTCCATCCAGAAGTTCCGAGGGCAAATCTATTCAGATGAGCATGGAGGATGGGCGGCGGATATGGAAGTGAGTTCATCATCAGATAATTGATGACCATGTTTTGGGGTACATTTTCTGCTAATTGTGATCTGGAGGCCATTATACTAGTAATGACTATTGCGCTCATGGAGTCACAATAGATAGTAACTCGGGTCAGTTTATAGTCGTAGTCTCGTAGTTGAATGCACATTCAAAGAATCTACGAGTAGCAGCGACGTATTCGACCTCTGTGGTGGACACTCGATGCCTAACTTACCAGTTTGACTCTGAGGAACTAGGTATGCCCTGACGTGTTTTTCATGTCATTATTGCATCTTGCACGAATAGAATCTGAGAAAATGTATTTAACGACCGCCATATTTGATTATATTGTACCAGCTTGAAAATGAGCACAAAGACACGTAGCAAACACAATCTTATGTCTACTAGCAGTTAAATAGAGCAGGGAATCGATCATTCCTTGATAAGCCACGATATTAGTGGCCTTTCCCATTGGATCAACATCAGGCATTAAGGAGATAGACATATGAGTTTTCATAGATGAGCAATTGTCCATCATAAATATTTTTAGAATATCATGGATGTATTTGGACTGATTTATGAAAAATATCCCCCATCATACTCATCTCGAATCTCGATTCCATTAGCTTTAAAAATTTGTCACAGAGTGAAGGTTTTGTAGAACAAAAAATAATGTCACCTACATATATTTGATCGAGTAGGACATTGTTACCTTGATGCTTGACAAACAAGGTGGTGTCAACCATACCTTTAGAGAAACAAGAGTCGAGAGTGCTTGCTTTAAACTGTAAAGGGCTTTATGAAGAGCATAGACGTAAGAAGGTCGAGACTCATCAACAAATCCCTCTGGTTATTACACGTACACCTCCTCTTTTAGGATTTTATTGAGAAATTTTGTATTTACATCCATTTGGTAGACGGTGAAATCCTTGTGAGCAGCGTATGCCAGAAAAATGAGGATGGATTCAAGTCTGGTGACATGGGCGAATGTCTCATCACAGTCGATTTCTTCTTGTTAGCGGTATCCCTTGGAGACTAATCTTGCTTTGTTGCGGATGACAACTCCATTCTCGTCTCGTTTGTTCTTGTAGTTTCATTTGGTGCTGATAATATATCCTCCTTTTGGGCGTGACTAACCTCCATACCTTCAGGCGTTCAAATTGGTGTAGTTCATCGTGCATTGCGTATACCTAGTCTGGATCGCGTAGAGCATCAATCTTTGTTATGGGCACTATCTTGCTGAGAAATGTTGTGTACATGCATTCCTCGTTGCGCGTTTTGTCTGAACCGGAGAAGACTTGTTCCAAATAAATAGAGATTCAGGATGGGATAAGGTCTAACTTCACATTAATAGAATGATTTCCTCTACATAATTAGTGATTGGTGGTGAGTCTAAGGATATGACGTCAGGTGATGATCTAACATAAAGAGTGAGTTCCAGGTGTGAGACCGTAGGTGTGACGAGTGTGTTTACTACAGTATGAGATTTTGGAGAGATTGATGTTTGATCCGCTAGAAGTGGCTCAGTCTCATGTGAAGTTATGGATTGTGATCCTTGGCCGACACGCTTAGAGTGTGCATCAGATGTAGGCAAAAAGTGAGGTTTAGGAATGGCATAAAGAAAATGAAATGAAAAATCTAACTCTGCTGGATCTGTTTATGAGGAGTCAACGAAAACAGAACGTGTCAGAATTTTTTCAGATGGTCGTGAAATAGTCGGTTCTAAACAGAGTTTTTCAGAATCGTTGTCTAATACAACTAAGTCATCGATCTAATGTGATGTTCACACGCTCATTAACTATTATCGTCCATTTGTTGTACACCCAAAGGGAAGCTGAGCTTTTGGAATATCTGATCGAGACAGCCTCTTCGCCTTTAATGTCTGACTTACCAAGAATACCTTTATCATTTAGTGTAAAACACCTACAACCAAAGACACAAAAATATTAAACATTAGGTGCTTGTTTATTTAAATTTTTTAGGTGCTTGTTTATTAATATTCTTGTAGGGTGTTTTTCCAAACCGTTTGTTGATGATGGAACGAATATGAATGTAGCATGTAGTATTTCATAGCTTCAACCCAGAAGTGAAGAGGCAACTTTGAGTGTTTAGCATCATCCTAGCTACTTCAATAAATGAACAGTTCCATCATTCCATGACACCGTTCTGTTGTGCAATTCTGGCAGTGAAAAAGTAGTGAGTGATTCTGACGGATTCCAAGAATGTGGATAGCACCTTGTTTGTGAACTATGTATCGTTATCCATGCGAATAGCTTGAGTTTGGAGCTAAAGGTTTACTTGATTAGTTTTAGAAATGAAATGATCAAGTCTGGCGTCTTGTCCTTTGTATGTAGAAATTTCACCCAAGTATCTCTCGAATAATCATCAACCATCACACTCACGTATTTCTTGCCGTTAATGTTGTGGATGCGCATCGGTCCACGCAAATCCATGTGAATCAGCTCGAGTGGCTTGGTAGTGCTTGACACTTGCTTTATTTTATAGGATGCCTTTTTTATTTTTCTCTTTTCACAGACAGCACATAGGTGATCTTTGTGGAACTTCAGATCTGGTAGACCTCGAAGAAGGCAATTCATGCAAGTTTGGTTATGTTCTCGAAATTCAGAAGAAAGAATCATCTGTCCACAACCAAGAATGTTGGGTGCTAGCTTTAGAGAGTAGGAAAATCGTGTTGTTCACTTTTACTTTAGTGTAACATCCTCGGAATTTAATTATTGTAATTGACTCTTAATTAGAATAAGATTCGAATTGAATGAAATTAAGTTGGATTATGAATGATAAATATGAATTTGAAAGTGTTTTGATGGATTGTCGTGGTTTGATAAATTTCATTTCATTATACTTAGAAATGATAATAATGAGGAGAAATCCTCATTGTTGTTTTTATGAGCAAACATAACAATGAGAAACCGACATGAATATTTGAAATGGTTATTAATCAAGTGTTAGTAATAAGAAAATAAAGATGGAAATTTTTATTTTGTAATTCAGATAAGTGGGGGTTGTAATGTGTAATTAAGGGAAAAGAGCAATTAAAAGGGGAGATGACCGTTCACTTATTTGGTCATCTCTCTCTCTCTCTCTCTAAAACTCTCCCCTCTCTCTCTCTCTCTAAAACTCTCTCCCCCCCCTCTCTCTATGAAACGGTTCTCTCAACTCCAACAATTTAAGATCATAAAAACGTTGAAATTAAAGGCTGAAAAGTTGGAATTAAGTAACTAAGGAGGAACTATCAACACTGCTAACAACAATTCGAGGTAAAACTTTCTCAAATCTTCGATTTTATAGGTTTAGTGTTCGGTTTTTAGGAAAATCGAATCACAGAATTCTGTTGATCATGCTAATGCACGTTGTTTATTCAAATGGATATATAAAAATCGATTGTTAGGGAATCTATGTATCAAAATTCAGCTCCTGATTCAATCTTTAAGTATGAATTCTGAAATTTACTATGTGTTTTAGTGTGTGTGTTCGACGAGTGATGAAAACGACCAAAAACGGCCTGAGTTGATACAAAATATGTTAATATTGGTGTTAGAAGTATTAAAAAGGAGTATATTTGAGCTGGTTTAATAGTTTAAATTATTGGTCAAATACAAAAATGATCACGTTAAATTTGGAAGATACTAAAAACTGCACAAGTATGAATCTCGGATCTATGAACACATTTCGGATGAATTCGATTTTCGGATCTAATCAGAACTCGGATGGAATTTCTTTAAAAGTTAGAAGTCAAATATGAATTTTGGATGAGCAAGGTATCCGAAATTTGGATCATAGTACCAACCAATTTCGGATGGATGATACAACATAAATTCTAAGTGTGGAACTTCGGATCATACGAATTTCGGGTCCATCTGAAATTTGTGTGAGATCTGAATTTTGGGTCAAACTCCTAAAACTTATAAAATTAAGTTTCTAAGAATTAAACATTTATTGACCTTGATGTTCTACTGCATTAACTTAACAGGTCCCTTGTGGTGTTGTTTAACCCACAGTGGGGTACTTTGTGACTACGGTTGAAAGTCCGATTAGAAATAATAAACTGACGTTAATTAAACGCACCCACTATGAGTACTTAGGATTATATATGTGTGCATTTATTTTATGTCAGCTGTTGTTTGTTGAGGCATGTTGGTTCATTTTCGTATGGAAATCTACTGACTTGTGTATTTATAGATGCACATTGTTGTTTGTTTGCATGTCCTATTCTTGGTTGTGTATCTTCTGATGGGCTTATGATCCCTAACTGGTAATCCATGCTACCGAGGCTATATGACCTGGAGCTGATCCCTCCAAGGTCATGATTGGCAGGTGTAGCATCCCCGATGGTAATGTCTGCCTCAATTGAATGTGTATTCTGTGCAATGGCATCAAGGAGCTGCGGCTCCTTTCCGTACTTCGTGTACGAAGAGGGTATACGAAATTTGTTGCCGGTGTTACCCTTATGTGCTGCATAAATATCTGTGGAGTATATTATCTCTGTACTCATTAAGCTTTGCTTACCCCGTAGTTTCTCACATTTTTACAGGAAAATGGAAATCTGCTGTCGGACCTTCAAGTTAGGTCGTACTTTTGAAGTCTTGGAAGATCCTCTACTGCTCATTTGGTAACCAGAACATGTGGACCAGTGTTGTAATATTTGGGATGTTGTAATAAAACATTGAGTATGTTGATTTAGACGAGATCCTTGTAGCACCGTAGAGTGTTTGACACAAGTACTTTATTTTTGTATTTTAATCTCCCGTACTGTATTAAGTATTCGGATCATTATTGTTTATTAATGTGTTGTGATTAAGCCTGGGTGTTATTATTGTGGTTATTATGGCAAGGGTGCCACAGTGAATGGTATCAGAGCAGTAGTTTGAGATTCAAGTGTCCATGAGGTCTTGGTCTCAAACATAGATAATGATAAGTAGTGATTTTAAGTAATGATTTGAACTAAGATAGGTTATGATCTATTAATGATAGGAAATTGACTTTCATACGGGACAATTGGTGGTGTCTTTAAATAAATGACATATTACTAAACAAGTTACATGTTTTAAATTTAAGAACATGTGTGGAGAAGGAATGACACCACAAGAAACAAGGGAGATGATGTTAGCCATGATGGCTGAACAAAATAAGATGATTCAATAACAGTTCCGGGCTCGAGATGAGGCCGAAGCCAAGAGAAGGGAGGACAAAATAAATAATAAGGAAAAAGAGGGCAACAGTAATGACAATCAATATGACAACACTGGGTCATCAAATAAGCCCAAGGGTTGTCGGTTCAAGAATTTCAAGGATTTTAAGGATAGTGAAAGCTGAACATCAACAACCTTATGGCAGTTTGCAACCACTTCACGTTCCTGAAAGGAAGTGGGAACACATAACTATGGATTTTGTCACCAAGTTGTCGAAGACTAGGCGGCAACACGATGCTATTTGGGTGATTGTTAGATTGACCAAGTCTGCTCACTTTATTCCCATAAGAGAAAGTTATTCATTGGAGAGATTGGCTCAAATCTATATAAACGAGATCATTTCTAGACATGGAGTCCCGAAGTCTATCGTGTCAGATCGGGATAGCCGCTTCACCTCCAAATTTTGGTCAGCCTTACAAGAAGGATTGGGTACAAGAAAAGCAATGAGTACGGCCTACCGTCCGCAAACTGATGGCCAAAGCGAAAGGACCATCCTTACACCGGAAGATTTGATGCGGTTGTGTATTCTGGATTTAGGTGTTAACTGGGACGACCATTTGCCATTGATAGAATTCTCCTACAATAACAGTTATCTCGCGACTATTAAGAAAGCGCCGTTTAGGCCTTGTATGGAAGTACATGTAGGACTCCTACATGTTGGAGAGAAACAGGAGAGACTCTGATTGCTGGGCCGACATTGCTACAAGAGACTAATGAGAAGATACAGCTTGTATGACAGAATATGAAAGCAACCCTGGATCGTCAGAAAAGATATTACGACAGGAGGCATAAACCAATCAATTTTGAAGTGGATGATTGGGTTTATCTTAAAGTAACACCTATGAGAGGTGTTACTCATTTTGTAAAGATAGGCAAACTGGCTCCAAGATTTGTAGGACCATTCAAGGTAATAGCAAAAGTGGGGAATCAATCATACCGTTTGGAGTTGTCTGAAGGGATGTCTGGCATACATCCGGTCTATCATGTGGGAAACTTATGGAAGTCCTTCACAACGGGAAATGATGACCAAGCTGATCACACCGAGCTGCAAATTGATGAAAGACTTCGATATGTGGAAGAGTCGGATTATACCTAGGTGAAAAAGCTGAGGAATAAAGAAATCGAGATGGTGCTGATACGTTGGAAGCATCATAAATGAGCAAACGATACATGGGATTCTAACATAGAGATGTTGAAGAAATATCCCCAACTATTTGAAGCTAAGTAACATCGAAGACAAAGTTTTAAGCATGGTGGAGCCCATGCTGTAACATCCTTTGAATTAATTTATTGTAATTGATGATTAATTAAAATAAGATTCGAATTGAATGAAAAGAAGTTGGATTATGAATGATAAATATGAATTTGAAAGTGTTTTGATGGATTATCGTGGTTTGATAAATTTCATTTCATTATATTTAAAAATGATAATCAGGAGGAGAAATCCTCATTGTTGTTTTTATGAGCAAGCATAACAATGAGAAACCGACATGAATATTTGAAATGGTTAAAATCAAGTGGTAGTAATAAGAAAATAAAGATGGAAATCTTTGTTTAATAAAATCAGATAAGTGAGGGGTGTAATGTGTAATTATGGGAAAATAGCAATTAAAATGGGAGATGACCGATTTGGTCATCTCTCTCTCTCTAAAACCCTCCCCCCTCTCTCTAAGAAACGGTTCTCTCAACTTCAACAATTCAAGATCATAAAAACGTTCAAATTAAAGGCTAAAAAGTTGGAATTAAGTTACTAAGGAGGAACTATCAACACTGGTAACAACAATTCGAGGTAAAACTTTCTCAAATATTTGATTTTAAGGGTTTAGTGTTCGGTTTTTAGGAAAACCGAATCACGGAATTCTATTGATGATGTTAATGCATGTTGTTTATTCAAATGGATATGTTTAAATCGAGTGTTAAGGAATCTATGTACCATATTTCAACTCCAGATTCAATCATTAAGTATGATTTCTAAAATTTACTATGTGTTTTAGTGTGTGTGTTCGACGAGTGATGAAAACGGCCAAAAAGGGCCTGATTTGGTACAAAATATGTTAACATTGGTGTTAGAAGTATTAAAAAGGAGTATATTTAAGCTGATATTAATAGTTTCAATTATTGGTCAAGTACAAAAATGATCATATTAAATTTGGAAAATACTAAAAACTGCGCAACTATGAATCTCGGATCTATGAACACAATTCGGATGAACCCGAATTTTGGATCTAATAAGAACTCGGATGGAATTTCTTAAAAAGTTACAAGTAAAATACGAATTTCGGATGAGCAAGGTATCCGAATTTCAGATCATGGTACCAATCGAATTTCGGATGGATGGTACAAGATAAATTCTAAGTGTGAAACTTCGGATCAAACGAATTTCGGAGTCCATCCGAAATTCATGTGAAATCCGAATTCCGGGTCAAACTCCTAAAACATATAAAAAACAAAATTTCTAAGAATTAAACAGTTATTGACCTTGATGTTCTACTGCACTGAAGTAACAGGTCCCTTGTGGGGTTGTTTAACCCACAGTGGGGTACTTTGTGACTCTGGTTCAAAGCCCGAGGAAAAATAATAAACTGACGTTAATTAAACATACCCACCGTGAATATATAGGATTATATATGTCTGCATTTATTTTATGGCAGGTGTTGTTCATTGAAGCTTGTTTCATTTTCGTTTTGAAATCTACTGACTTGCGTATTTGTAGATGCACTTTGTTGCTTGTTGCATGTCCTATTCATTGTTGTGCATCTTGTGATGGGCTTTTGAGCCATAACTGGTAAATTGATGCTACCGAGGCAACATGACGTGGAGCTGATTCCTCCTAGGTCCTGATGGGCAGGTGTAGCATACCCGATGGTAATGTCTGCCTCAATTGAATGTGTACTCCGTGCAATGGCATGAATGAGCTTCGGCTCATTTCCATACTTTGTGTACGAAGAGGATATACGGCATTTGTTGTCAGTGTTACCCTTATGTGCTGCATAAATATCTGTGGAATATATTATCTCTGTACTCACTAAGCTTTGCTTACCCAATAGTTGCTCACATTTTTACACAAAGGAAAATCCGCTGTCGGACCTTCTAGTTGGGTCGTACTTTTGAAGTATTGGAAGATCCTCTACTGCTCATTTGGTAACTAGAACATGTGGACCAATGTTGTAATATTTGCGATGTTGTAATAAATCATTGAGTATGTTGATTTAGACTGGATCCTTGTAGCACCGTAGGGTGTTTGACACTTGTACTTTATTTTTGTGTTTTAATTTCCCGTACTGTATTAAGTATTCAGATCATTATTGTTTATTAATGTGTTGTGATTAACCTTGGGTGTTATGATTGGTGTTATTGTGGCAAGGGTGCCACATTTAAAGTGGTTAATTATGTAGAGTTTAGAGAGCCGAGTTCCATCAAGAATTTCTCTTCGAATTGGAGACCGAATGCTTCATCGCGTTGACTTGAAGGATACTTTAAGTCCTTTATCACAATGTTGGCCAATACTTAATAAGTTATGGCCGATACCTTGGACATAAGAGATTTGATTAATTTTCAGGTTATTATTTTCAAGATCTCCGTAGCCTTGAATTTGAGCGACATCGTTGTTACCAATCTTAACCGAGTCGCCTTCAGAAGATACAAAGTTGGAGAGAAGATCTTTCCTACCGGCCATGTGTCATGTGCAACCATATTCTAACACCCACAGACTGTTTGCCTTAAAGCAAAAATAGAGTCAGTTTGTGTTGATTTGAGATCCGGGTCCTGAACTGGGTGTTTAGAAGCCATGCCAATGATGTGATGGTCATAATACGAGGTGACTAGAAACCATTCCTCCAATACAATCAGGTAGAGTTTGGTACCCAAGTGATAGGATATTTAGGTCCTGACTGATTAGGACCATGTGGATTGCTGGTCCTAAACAAGAACTTACCCGACTTTGGTTTCATGTGGAGTGCCTTAATGTCTTTCATTGCAGGAGGATACGACTTAGGAATCCACACAGATTTTAGTCTTTATTCTGAAATAGAAGGCACACACTTGTTAGTTTTAGTAGACTTGGGCTTAAACTCAATGATTGTCTTGGTCTATTTTAGTTTTTATGAATTCTGCTTGGCCTTGTTACAATAACAAGTAGAATTGTTGATGGTGCCTTTTGTATGAGTTTTGGAGGAATCTCCTTTCAGGACAGTAATATGGACAATGATTGGTTCTTTGCCCTTTTTTATTTCCAAACAAACTTTCGGTTGTTGTTCAGAGTATGTTTGTTTGGTCTCAGAAGCAGTTTCTTGGACAGCCATAGGAGTTGTATTGTTGATGTCAAAAAAATATGAAGACTTAATGTATGATTGAATAATGATTTGAAAACTCTAAGCTATTGATAGAGGCTAGGATTTGTTCTCATTCCTTGTCAAATGATTTAATGTTGATTTTAAAATTTTGTGCACGAATTGAGAACTGTATCATTGCTTCATTAAATTCATTTTCTTTTCTTAAAAATGTGTTTCCTTGTCAAAATTAAACAAGTCTTTGGCTTCCCTAATTTCTAACTCAAATTCACGGATTTTCTCATTAACAGCATACTAATAATAAATGTCAGCTAAAGAAGAGTTAAGAAGAGTGATTTCGGATTCAAGATCTGATATTTTCTTTGAAATATCATTTCGTTGTTGCTTAAAAGAATGTGATGTCATTTCCAATATATGTTTTAGATCAGAAGGCCGTTGTTCTAAAACATAATATGGAATATATTCACAAGGTTTTGCAAAGATGAGTCATTAATGACCTCTTTTGGTTCAACCACTTCTTCTTTTAGGCTTATACATGTTTATTGTTTGATCAGTTTGTCTGCGTTTATAGAATTTATCTTCCTTATCTTTGACTTTTTATCTTAATTTTGTCCTTTCCGCCAAAATAAAATCATACTTTTGAATACAGTGAGATTTATCTACTTTAAGAAGTTGATGTTGGTATTCTAGTTCACACAGTTTACAGATAAATCATTTTTCTCGCTTATTGCATTTGGCACTTCTTGCTCAAGGACTAAGATATTATATTTTAGTTCACACTTTTTTAACCTATGTTTTCCAAGGGCTGCATGAAATGCTTCTATTTTCTTAGCTTCTTTCTTAACATTTCTAATTCAGTTAACAATTCTTCAAGTAGTAAGCTTACGTTGGTTTCAGGAGCTGAAGAGTTATTACTGGTTTTGACATCTAGGTCAAGTGCTTTAGAGTGACTTCGGAGGCTTTAGTTTTGTTCTCGGTGTGTTGAATATCGGCCATGCAACACATGGGATCAACAACGTCCTCTTCATCATTTTCAATGTCATCAATCCCAAACAGAGCTCTGTGGGTGTTGCGTTTCTTTACCATGTTGTACTTCATCTTGTACTACTATTCATTTTTCTGCTTTGGAAGGAGACATTCTTGAGCAAAGTGTCATCAGTCTTCTTCTCCTCAAATTTTGATGTCTCAGCTGATTCTCTCTTGTCGCTAACTTTTGGCTTTCTTGCGGAGTTTGTTTGACTTCTTAGGGAACTATAAAAATGCACTTGTGAGGATTGCAATTTCTCTTTTAAGATCATTGACCTCATGGTCAAAGTCTTCGGCTTTAGAGTCAAAATCATATATGAGTTTCAATATTTTAGCGGCCTTAGATGAGTGTTTGAGTTTCTTGTCAAATAGTAGAGTAAGTGAGTCAGTAGTGGGGGATTCATCTGCTTTCATTTGTTCTGATATGTTAGAGACTTCTGAAAGATTAACAACCAAACTATCAAACAAATCATGAATACTAACATCGTTGATTTCTCTAATCAACCAGACGTACTGTTTCCATTCAGGCATTAGGGAATTCACAAACTTTGTGTTCAGCTCAACTTGGAATTTTTGAACGCCATTCTTTCGGAGTTAATTCATCAGGTGATAGGTAGCTTCTAAAAGCTCTCCATCATTTTCTAGAAAACATATCGTACTTGTTTAGTGCATTTTCCTCTCTTTGCTTAGCATTTCGATCATTTCATTGCGTATGACACACAATCTTTTTCCACATCTCATTTGCAGTCTTGAAGCTATCTATTCTAATATATATTGCTTCTCGAACAATCTCGATGATAAATGATCGGGCAATCACGGAGTATTTCAGCAGGTGTGTAGATGGCCTTTTCCTTGGGCTCTATACTTTAATCAACATCAGGAAGTACTGCCTGACCAAATTCCATCCATTATAAAATGAGTCAAGGATGTGATCTGCCAAGCCATGTGTTTCAACAAAGTCGATGAACCGGGATATCCACAGAATATATCGTCCCCGGTATAGAGTCGGAGGCTTTACATTTGTTCCCATTCCTAGAGTATTGCGATTCATGTCGAAAGCTTCTTTGAGATCGAGGTTCGTAAGCGTTTTGAAAAACTTAAAAAAATCTCAAGTCTGGAATAGTTTCCAAGGGGGAATCGAGAGTTACAAATTTTGAATCTGGGAGGATTCGAGAGTTGTAACTTGTATATGTTTGACACTTCGAAAATTTTAAGTGAAGTGTGTGTGCAGTTGTTATCGGAGAGTTGTAACTTTCGGATGACTCTTGAAATAAACAAGACTTAGAAAATTTTGGAGCTCTAGCTTTCTTGTAGTGGTATCCGAGTTTTGTAACTCTCGGATATGCCTACAAGAACTTAGAAATATTTCAACTGTTTGGACTTTTAATTAATGATTTGAGATTTGTAACTCTTGGATGGTTTTGAATTACAAATAACATTTGAAAATTTTAAGTCTAATTATTTCACCAATGGGATTCGAAAGTTATAACTTTCAGATCTCTCTTTGAGTATCCACACTGTGACACCCTTGCCACAACAACCACCATTTACCAAAACACCCAGGATTAATCATCAAACACAATTATATAATGATTTGATAACCTAATTGAAGTGCGGAAGCATTAAAATACATAATTAAAGTAGTGCAACAGTGTCAAACACCCTACGGTGCTACAAGGTACCAGGTCTAAGTCTACACACCCAATTAAATTATTACAACATCCAGAATATATTACATTACTGTCCCAAAGCATAATTACCGATTTAGTAGTAGGAATCTTCCAAGAACTTCTCACACGACCTAACTAGGAGGTCCAGCTGCAGATTTGCCCTTTCCTGTAAAAATAAAGCAACTGAGAGGTAAGCGAATGCTTAGTGAATACACAGATTACGCATTTTATAAATCTTTATGAAGCCCCAAGGGTAAAACCGATGACAAACATCGTATACCTTCTTCGTACACCAAGTACGGAACCAGAGCCGCAGCCCCTTCGAGCCCAAAGCTCGGCATTAAACATATCATCTGAGACAAACGTACATTCGGGGATGACATACTGCCTACCAGAACCTCGGAGGGATAAGCTCCAGGTCATATAGCGCAGTAACATCGGAGTAATTGATGCGACCCACCGGTCCATCACTAGATGCACAACAATCGAACGGCCATGCAACAAGTATGAATGTGCATCTAAATCTATGCAAGTTAGTAGAATTCCAAACAATAAATGAAGCAACAGGTCTCAGCAGGCAAAGCTAACATAAAACAGATATAAACATGTGAAATCTAATGTACTCACAGTGGGTGCGTTAGTTAATTTCAATCAATATTATTTCTCCTCGGGCTTTCAACCGGATCCTCAATGTACCCCACTATGGGTTAAACAACACCACAAGGGACCTGTTAAATCAGTTGCAACAATATTTCGAGTAAAAAAAAAACCGTTTAAATCCATAAAACCAAGTTTCGTAAGTTTTGCAATATTCTTCCCCCATTTCAGGTCCATGTCCAAATTCGAACCACAACTAAGTTTGAACCCAACTTAGGTTCAAACCTTATCCTTGGAATATCTTTTGTTATTTATGTGTTGTCTATGTGTTTCATTCAATATATTCGAGTTTGGAGAGTGGGTTTTCAATTTTAGGCATTAAACTCGAATTTAAGGGGCTAAATTCGAACCCCCCCTTCGAATTTGAGGACTAAACTCGAACCCATGGGGTTAAATTCGAATATCATTCGAATTTAGGGGCTTAAATTCGAAATCCATGGTGTCAAACTCGAATACATGCTCGAATTTAGTACAAAAATCGAGTTTGTTCTTGCATTTCGACTTTGTTCTTGGCATCCTCGAGTTTGTTCATCTTTACCGCTTAAATCATACATTTCTAAGCCTAAAATCATGAATATGTTAAGTATCAAGCCTAGATTCGATTATATTACGCATACTCTATCATATTCTAGCTAAAACTCAAGCAAAATCGGCTTCATTCATGCAAGAAATGACAAATTCGAATTTCATGTTTTCAAAACCGAGATATATAAATTTAAAGGGTCGATTCTTACCTCAATTCGTACGAAATCAAGAATCCAACCGTAGATTGTTGTAGTACTCCTCGATGTAAGGTCTTGAATCTACCGGATCTATCTAGACGCGACACCGTCAACGAGTGCGGAATCCTCGTTAACGGCTTGACGGAAACAACTCTCACACGGAATCAGGCCCAAGGCCCATTCGAGTTTGTCCCCTTGACAATCTCGAATCTGCCTTATAGGATACATTCGAATTTACTACAAATTCGAAATTCATCAAATGACAAATTCAAATTTATTCTAAATTCGAATTTCACGTATTAAACTTATATATGAACTTATGTTTTAACTTATGTTTGAATTTATCTTTGAACTTTATGTTTGAACTTCTTGTAATACATTACATCAAGTTCAAATATACAATCAATAACTATCAAACATATATAAACACATATATCAAACACTCGTTAATACTCAATACTTTGTAATATTACTTGAACCAAAATGCTAGTACACTTAGACTGCAATCGTCACACAGGGTGTACCAATAGACTCCCCCTTGACGATAGCTTCTAACAAACTATTTACATTTTGATTAAGTACTAGAACTGTATATACTACTTCCTGCATATATACCTGCATTTATACATACTCTGACTACCTTTTGGAACTTTCTGGCTTTAGATCTCCATCCTTCATGAAAGAAGATATGCTGACCATGTAGCTTCTTCAGATCGTCCTTCGATAGGTTTATCAGGTGTAATGGATCATACACTCGCAAAATCACTTTGTCTTCAGTATCCTCCATTATTGCTTCAGCAGTTTCGTTGTCGACATACCACCATTTCATGTTGCTTAAAACGTTCTATGGCATCGACTTCATTGGCACCCTTCTCAAGCACTTGACAGGTTTGTAAACCATTTTTGCCCATGGCTTTCCAGTATGAGGATCTATCCTTGATTCATCCTCAACTCTCCTTCCTGATCCCGGCTTGATTCTTTCAAGCTTTCCAGTTCTACCCTCTCTTCTGATTATCTTAGCGATTACCTCAGCATAAGGGTCATTTCCAATGTTAATCAACTCTTTCCAGGCTAACTCCTTCACTTCTACCTTCGGCAATGTGTTAAATACTTTAAGCTTGCGCCTCAGGTACTGGAGTCCATCTCTCCTCTTCAGAATAAAAAGCTGCAGTTCTCTGTCAAAGAACCAGCTGATAATACCTCCAGAGAGATTTTCTGCACCTGGATTCCTCATCTTCTTCTTCATTTTTGGCTCAGTTTTCTTCTCTTCCTTACGGAACCACAGATTTAAAAGTTCAGCTATGCTTGGCTCTCTTTCAGCCTCCTCCAGTTCTGAATCATTTACCGAAGCCAATTTGACGTCATCAATATCTATTACATGTTGATCATTTTGCTCATATTGTTCTGTGACAGGCTGTGATTGAATGATTACTTCATTTACATTGTCATCTTCATCTATCACAACCTCCTCATCAGATTTCCAATCAGCAACGTCTTTCGGTACAATATCTCCTTCTTCTAGATCCTCTATATCATTTTCAAAATCAAATTCAAGTTCTAGAGGATCTTCATCAATGTCCATCAATGCTTCGATCATCTCACGTACTTCACTTTCTGAGACCTTTGAAGAACTAGCCTCACCTCCCTCACCTCCTGCAGCTCCCGATTGACTTGGCTCCCCCTGAATCTTAGCATGCTGAGCAGCAGAAAAATCTACTGGCTCATTATCTCTTTGCGCGCTGGGATCATTGCCATCATCATCTCCATCCCTGGGCAGCTCTTCCTGATCCCGGCAACTTGTCTCCCCCTGAGCCTTTAGGTTTTTCAATAATTGCTCAATAAGGGAGCACATTGATCGTATCTCGGCCGCTTGATCGGAAACAAAGGTTTTGAGCTCTAAGTTTTCTTCCTCGATCTTGCCCACAACTTTCTTTAACTCAGCATTCTCGATATCGATATGTGCATTATGCTTCTGTATTTCGCCGAGAGCCTTTGTCAAACCAAAGATTTGGACTTGTTGGAAGTCGACTTTGCTTTTCAGCTCAGAAAACCGTTGATTTTCTATGAAAGTGGATGAAGTGGATGGTATGGATTGTATGGGGGTTGGAATGATTGGCGATGGAATGTATGGTTCAACAGGTGGTGGTGGTGGTGGTGGAATGGTGGTTTGAACAGGTATTTCTGGCTGGGAAGCAGAAGCCGAGGGAGCTCCCTGCATGAACCTATGTCGTTTGGCCCTTTGCCTGGTCACTAACGGAACAACTTCTTCCTCCTCAAAATCTGAGTCGTCGGACTCCCTCGACGCTCGTCTCCTTGTAGCTTCTTCATTTATCACCACTATTCTCGATCCATATGTCCGTATGTGGATGGACGGATCTTCTGTTTCTTTCTCAACTTCTATTTCTTCCATTTCCTCAGAATCCGTAGCTGAAGTTGACTTGTCATCACCTGCTGGCTCAGGTTGATATTCATCTATTTGTCTAAACACATCAACTTCTCCTTCTGGAGGTTCCAGAAGTTCTTCAACCAGCTCAGCCGTAATCTCCTCATTCACATTTGGCCCTGAAGCCCATATTTCCTCCAATGTCTGAAGTCTAGGATCTAATTCAGATGTTGCACTTGAAGGTCCAGCCTCTTCCGGCTCTTGAGGTTGGCTTGTAGAAGGCCTATCAGCCTGAATCTGTCTCGTTGATGGCCTTTGCCTCCTTCGTTGTTGCTGTCTTTTTTGCTGTGGCTGTTGCTGTTGAACTTGCACTTCTCCTGCCCAGTTGGCATCTTCAGGGGCTACAGAGTTCGGATCGATTACAGCCCCAAACAAAGGTCCCTCTACTGGGATAGCTAACCTTCCTCGATGAGAGGAGCAATCGGCAAATATTCTCTTATCGATGACCGCAACGCTCTGAATATCGTTAAGCTGTGGCAGATTTGGCAAGAAGTGCCTGATTAGCATCATCACGAAGCGAGGGTAAAGTAGAAATCTTTCCCGCTCCGGAGCTGTTATCTGATGAACAATCTCTGAGAAGAACATCTCTGAGAAACTGAACTTTTGATTATAGACTAACGCGTTCATCCCCGATTGGATCTTCGAAACTATATAGTCAAACCCAGCTTTCTTCGCAGCAAAACAGACCATGAAAACATGCACTAGATATCGCCATTGGCCAATTAGCCCACTTTTCATATATGATGACTTAGTAACATCCAGACTATAGCCCATTCTTACAAAGGCAGCCTGCCTGATTGATAGTTGGAAGTCAATAGGCTCATCCTCCTGTTCTTAAGTGCCTAACTGAAGCACTTGACGTAGAATGTCCGCTGAAAATACCAAAGGATTACCAGCAATCCTTGTCCTCAAAACTGTCGGAGTGATAGTACAATCTACTTGCAGATGGTCATAGAACCGACGCACATAAGGAATGATGATCTGGATATTGTGGGATAGCGCATACGAGAGTCTGGACCCTACCAAGAAATCCACCATCTGGCGGAAGGCTTGCGCCTCAGGAATAGCATGGTCAGGAGAAATGACCATGTCATGCTTTCGAACAAAAATTATGTCCGCCATGTCTGCACAATATAGCAAATACAATATTAGAATTATTAAAAAAATAAATAAATAAACTTGTTTAAATTCAAATTTGTTTTATTTTGAACTTGTATAAGGACAAAATCCAACACTTATGAATTTCTACAAGTTTAATTAAAATTTTAATTAAATAATTCGAGTATAATGACAAATTCGAATAACAGATTCGAATGAACACTCATTCGAGTTTATTGCCCTTTTCGAGTTTAGTAACAAACTCGAGACTGCCAGGAACAAACTCGAAGGATTCGGCCAACATCATCATAAAAATCCAAGATTTTAACCGTGTTAGACTTAGAAAATCACATCTATTAGTCCTACTAGGTTCTAATCAATGATATTTGTAGTTAATTTGACTTTTCACCGGTTCAAAGTTTGTAATTTTGAAAAACAAACTTTCTACCAATAAAACTTCAAAATCCAATGATTTTGGCCTAAATGGAGTATAAAACTACCTAAATCTTGTATAATACACTTGTTTATACCTAGATCTACTAGTAGTATCGACCCCAAACGAACAAAAACTCGACAAATAGTAAGTATATCGAAAACGGCAAACTCGAGAATAGATTCGAAATCGCTCAGACAAACTCGAAGGTATAGATTCGAAAGTAGGTGATTAATGACCATCACTGTTGACCTATTTATACCAACAATATCCGAGTTTGTTGCCCTTCTCGAGTTTACTGACAAACTCGATGCCCTGCCACATTCGAGTTTGGCTTAGACTCGAATTCACTCTGAAACTTTGAAAATTTCGAAAATTTTTGAAATAAATTCAACTTTTTCAACCTTTTCAATCTTATCGTGTAACGGAATAAACTATGCCAAATCTTTTACCCTAAGCACAAGATTTTCACGCAATGTTTATTTTATTCAACTATGAATGCACCCTCAGTAATTTTTGACCTTTTTGCTAAGTAAAATTAAAAATAAAATAAAATAAAATAGAATAAAAATAAAGATAAAATAAAATAAAATTAAAATAAAGTTAAAATTTTGAACAAAGATTAATCTTAGACTAAACTACATTATTTAACATTTACAACCTATACTAAAAACTTAACAGAATATTTTTGTCGAGCATAGTCAAAGAAAGGTTCAATCAGATAGCGGTGTCAGATACGCACTTTCAGTATTTAAGCTTTCACACTTAGGAATTTTTGATCCCTTTGATTGTTTGGCGTGACACACATTTCTAGCCGATTGTTGGCATTATTTCCCCTTTAAACATGCTACATTTCGGAATATCCCTTGGCCTTTTCATTTATCATGAAATTATCTTACGTGACTCAGACATAGACATACTTTTATGATCAAGGCATACAGACAATGATTCTAACTTTTTGGTATTTGCAAACTTTCTTTAAAAGACAAACATCGGACACAGGTCTGTATTTACATACAACAAAGTGTCTTAGTTTGTCTTAAGGTTTATTTTAAAAGCTAGCAAGACAGCGGTGACAGGTCTGTACCGACGTACAACAAAGCGACTTATCTTGCTAACCCGAATCAAAACAGAGGCAACAGGTGTGTACTTACGTACAACAGAGTTACGTGTTTTTGACTCTCAATTCAGAATGATTTTTCTATGCTCTCCATTTTAAGATGTATTTGATGTTGCTATACATCCCCAGAAAGCTTGCATACCTCATTTATAATCATAGTTTGTATGTCTCGTACATAAAAATTAAGACCGATTGGTCATACATCTAAGTTAGTGACACGTTCAACTTTTCCTTGAATATTTTATTAGCCTTGAGACTCCCTATATGTATTATGCCTACCAACATATCTAACTAGATAATGTACAACACTTACAATTTAAGGTGCATTATGTGTGAAAGCCTAAACACTTAGAGTTTGTAACGACTGTGCGAATTTTCGTCACTTTGAACCTATGCATCTAAGACTTAACTCTTTTTCTGATATTCTTCTTTTTTTTTAATTTTTTATGGTTTTCTCTCTTTATTCTTTTGTATTTCATAAGTAATAGCAAGAAAATAAGATAAACTACTATCTTACTAAAAATAGAAACTATCCTAATTTAGTGAACTTACTATAAAAAGAAAGAAAGACTACTGCTATAAAAGGAAATAAAAATTCTACTAAGGTCAATTCACTCTGGGTTGCGCATTCCATTTAGTTGAATTAAATATTCAAGCCGTGACTTATCAAAGGCTTTGGTAAATAAATCAGCATTATTATCATCCGTTGCCACTTTTACCAATTTGATTAAGTTCTTTTCTGCACAATCACGTATAAAATGATGTCTTATGTCTATGTGCTTGGTTTTACTGTGTTTAACTGGATTATTTGTAATAGCAATTGTAGATTGGTTATCTATCCTAATAGGAGTTTGAGTTTAAGCCAAACCGTAATCCCGCAATTGTTGTTGTATCCACAGAACCTGTGAACAGCAACTACCAGCAGCAACATACTCGGCTTCGCACGTTGACACGGCTACCGACGTCTGTTTCTTGCATTGCCAGGAAACCAATCTCCCTCCAAGGAATTGACAACCTCCAGTTGTTGACTTGCGCGTCAAGCTGCATCCTACGTAGTCTGAATCTGTGAATGCCTCCAATTCCAGATCTCCCTCCGCGTGATACCAAAGTCCCAGCTTCGGTTTCGACTTGAGGTATCGTAGAATCCGCTTCACAGCTTTCATGTGCATCTCTTTCGGATTAGCTTGAAACCTAGCACAAATACACACAGCAAATATAATGTCAGGTCTTGAAGCAGTTAAATACATAAGTGATCCAATCATGGCCCGATATAATGTCGGATCCACATCGGTATCACTTTCAGTACCCGGTCCGAGATTGTGATTCACTTGAATCGGCGTGCTGAAATGAGCTGTCAGTTTCGTCCCTTCCATCCCAAAGCGCTCTAATATGTCGTAGACATACTTCGTCTGATGGATAAATATTCCTTCCTTCTTCTGGTCAAGTTGCAACCCCAAAAAGAAATTCAACTCACCAAATTGCACTCATCTCGAATTTTGACTTCATCACCTTCTCAAAATCTTTGCACATTTGCTCGTCTGATGATCCAAAGATGATATCATCGACGTACACTTGTACCAAGATGAAGTGTTCTCCCTTTCTCTTAACGAACAGCGTACTATCTATCCTACCTCTTTCAAACCCATTTTCTAACAGATGGTTGGACAGAGTCTCGTACCAAGCCCTTGGTGCTTGATGCAATCCATACAAAGCCTTATCTAATCGATATACTCTGCCTGGATATTTCGGATCTGTAAACCCGGACGACTGTTCTACATACACCAAATCTGTCACTTTCCCATAAAGGAAAGCACTCTTAACGTCTAGCTGATATACCTTAAAGCCCTTGAAGGAAGCGAAAGCCAGAAACAAACGAATTGCTTCCAGCCTTGCTACTGGCGCAAACACCTCATTGTAATCGATTCCCTCCTCTTGGTTGAAACCCTTTACAACTAACCTAGCTTTGTTGCGAGTGACTATACCTCGATCGTCTTCTTTGCACTTAAAACCCCATTTGGTTCCTATTGCTATTTCCCCTCGAGGTAATGGAACTAACTCCCAGACTTCTAGTTTCCTAAATTGGGAGAGTTCCCCCTGCATCGCTTCAACCCAGGAGTTATCCTTTAGTGCCATTTGCACATTTTTCGGCTCTACTTGCGAGATGAAACAAGAATAGAGGCAGGTATGAAAGGCCTAGGAGTCATTTATCATCGACAACAACACAGTGTTGTTATTTAAACTACTCCTAGTCCTCACACCCTCATTAGGATTTCCTATGATGCTTTCTATAGGATGGTTCTTGTTGATCCTAGATGTCTCTATCTCGTCAACTCTTAGATTATCTCCTAAGTTAGATCCTATTTCACCTAATGGGGGAACAACCTCAGATTCCACATTTTCCTCCTTGTGGACTGTTTCCTCAGAGTTGGAATTTGTTGTCTGAGTTTGATTCTCAGTTGAAGGTCTTTCTAGATCAGTGACTTCTGGAGATCCAACTTCTGTTGAAGTAGGCTCGGATGAGGATTGAAATGTAGTCCTCGAAAAGGTATGACCTTCGTCATTCAGATTCAACGTCGCCATGTCCTTTTCGATAGTACCTGCATTTTCATCCATAGGAATGTTAAATGACACAAAAAATTATTATAGTCAAATATCCATTCCGGACCTGTTTGGGGTTCATGTGTATAACTTGTGACTTCAATGTTATACACAATATCTACTGTACCATTAGTTTGTTAAAAACCCGTTTGTTTGGTGAGTTCGGCACATAACCTAGGAAGTATCCTTCGTCAGCCTTTTCACCAAACTTAGGTTGATTTTTTGTTCGCAATAAAGTACATGGTACCCCAAACGGTTCGAAGCCAGTTAAATTAGGTGGCCGTTTATTCAAAATTTCATAACAGGTTTTGTTCAATGATTTGACTGTAAGGACCCGGTTTAAAATATGACATGCGGTATTCACTGCCTCCCCCCAAAACATGGTAGGAAGCTTTGAATCCGAAAGCATGGTCCTTGCAGCCTCAATCAGTGTCCTGTACTTTCGTTCGGCCACCCCATTTTGTTGTGGCTCATAGGGTGCACTAAATTGATGCACTATGCCCTTTGATAGGCAATATACACCAATTACAGTGTTTTTAAATTCAGTTCCATTATCACTATGAAGCCTTTTAACCTGTGTTCCATAGGAATTCTCCACTTAGTCTAAGAACCTGATGAGCTTGGAAGCCGTCTCGTCCTTTGTACCTAGAAAGAAAACACAAGAAAATCGTGAGTAATCGTCAGTGATAACTAAACAATACCAACTACCTCCTATACTCCTTTTGTTGATTGGGCCGAAGAAGTCCATATGCAGCCAATCGAATGAGGTAGAGATGGAGTTCTGAGTCTTGGACTTGTGTGCCTTCTTATGTTGTTTGCCCTTCTTGCATGGTAGACACTTATCCTCGAACTGAAAACTCTTCATAGGCACACCTTGCACTAACCCATGTTTTGTAATATAATTCATCTTTCTCAGGTGCAAGTGTGCCATGCGTCTGTGCCATAAAACCGATTCCGTCTCCGAAGCTTTAGATAACAGACAGATTGGACCCATCGAAGTTTCCGGCTTGTTCATATCGAGCATGTACAAGTCATTCTTCCTTGGAGCCTGCATCAACATCCACTCTTCTGGAATCTTGAACCCCGGTTTTAGCACCAACGCTTCAGTGTCAGTGAACAACACTGAGTTCTTCTTCTCACAGATTTGAGATACACTAATGAGATTGTGAACCAGTTTATCAACATGATAAACTTGATCCAACTTGATAGTCCCATTAGTGACCACTCCAGTACCCGTGATGTTTCCTCCCTTGTTTCCTGCAAATGATACAAATCCCCGATTCCCACCCTTGAAGTCTGTAAGGAGACTTCTTTCCCCTGTCATGTGCCTGGAGCATCCACTGTCGACGAACCATTTGTTGTTTAGACCTGTGATTATCCCTTGCACATGAAAGAAAATAGGTTAGTTATCACGGGGAACCCAAGCCATAACTGACTTGGTTATACCATTCTCGTCCACATACTTAAACTCTTTCAAATACCCATTTCGCTTTTCAGGTGACTTGGGTCGTTGAACTGGAGTTTGTTGTGGTGCCGAGTGATTTAAGTTCACTCTTTGCCTTTGAGTAGGCATTTGCTGTGGAGCTCGTGAATAATTACGATTATATTGCATTTCAGATTGATATCCCTGAGCTCTACCCGGTGTGTGATGTCTAACAGGAGTGTGTGACCTAACCGGAGTGTATGCTCTGCTAGATGTTGTGCTCCTATATTGTTGTTGAGGCCCAGACCTAGATTGATTAACGACTCGATTTGGTGAATTAGTCCTAATCACCTCTTTTGGTCCACCTTTCACCGGTATTTGTTTCACATCCTGTTTTGATGTAGCCTGCACAGTTTTCTCGGTTCTCTGAGAACTACTAGTGCTCGCCACGGATGTTGAAGGCTTAGCTTGTGTTGGCTTCCCTGTCTTAGGTGTAATGTCAACTTTCCTAAGCGGACAGTTAGAAGCAACATGCCCCCTTTCATGACATCTAAAGCAAGACATCTTGTCAATGGACTTCTTGTGTGTGCCCTTAGACTTAGGTGTCTCACTAGTGTCTGGTTCTTTTTGTGCATCTATAGTGACTGGTTAATCATGCTGATCATTAAAATAAATTTTATGTTTTCCTGCAGGTGTTTCACTAGTGGAAGACACAAACTTGACTTTCTTAATCTTGACATTTATATCAGTCACCTTAGGTGTAATTTCCTTTACAGGTACAGACACTGGTTCAGGTATTTCCTCTAAGTCTACTGATTTCTCAGTTTTCTCCTGAGGTTGAGGCACATAGTTGTCATTGAAAGGTGGAGGAATCTCATGAAATCCTAGACCTACAGGCTTTTTAGATTGGCGTTGAGCATCTAAAACTTTCCCTAGGTTAAGACTTGAGTTCCTAAACTTTTCTAGCTTACTATTGGCCTCAGCTACCTTCACCTTAGATTCATCCAGCTCTACTTCTTTGAGCTTAAGATCTTTGGTCAAAGCCTCTACATGCTCATACATCAGTTCTAATCTAACACACTACTCACTCAGCTTGTCTTTTAGAACTATGACATCTTGTGCATCAGCCTTAAGCTTATCCCTAAGATCTTGCTTAATATCAATCAGGCTAGCATAATCTGATTTTAATGATTCATTTTGAGCAGATATATTTTTATGTGATTCTAGTACTAGATTTAACCAGTCGTTAGAAGTAGCACATAAAACACATAATTCATGGAAAAGAGAGAAATTCAGATTTACCTTTGTATGATCCGATTCGCCGTTGGCCATCTGAGCGGCAAACTCCAAAATAGTCTGATCATCCGACTTCTCCACCCACATCAGACTGCTTTCTTGTTGACTGCTGTCCCCTGTGTTCTGCCCTGCTCCTTCACATCCATTCTCAATGACTTCCGCCATAAAGGCTCTAGCGTTAGTTTCTGGATGTGATCTCCAGTCGTAAGTACCAACCAACTGTCTGTCTGATGTGACGTTAGATAACAAACCAGCTATGTTAGCTTGACTGGATGATGAGCTTGGAAGATATATCTGTTGAGATTGGTTCTGATACTGTCCATGAGACTGATTCTGCCCTGGGTAATTTTCTACCTTCGGTCTCTGACACTCTCTAGCAAAGTGTCCTAAGCCTTGACAGTTGTAGCATTTGACCTTGGACTTATCAAAGTTAATCCCTTTGTTATTCATACTCAAATTTCTTACCGTGCGTTTGATGAATCGCTTAACCCGTTGGGTTACCATGGCCAGTTGCCATTTGAGATCCATTTCCTCAAGTTCATCAGGGTCTACCTGATCGTAATCTTCATCCCAGAGTGCAGGATCGTTTATTTTACCCTGAACGCAGTTTCCATATGCGGCCACAAATGAAGCCAATAAATTTAAATGTTCTTCGGCCAATTTAGCGCTCATGGGCATCTTAGAGTAGCCCTGAGATGTTGATGCCGGTGTTGCGTGATGTAGCTGTTCTTCCGGTCTACCAAACCCTAAGAAAGCTCTATTCTGTGCGTCGTCAGTCTCTGCCGGTGACGACGTTTCTCCGGTGAAGAAGGCTGTAGCTGTCTTCATATCAGCTGCCACTGAAGGTTTCGATTTTCCAAAATACATTGCCGGATTTTGGACTTGTTCATAATCCGTTCAGCCTTCAGTAACTCGAAATGATACGCTCTCAGCGTTCCCACTACATCCTCCAGAGATTGAGTATAGTATTTATCTTCATCAAGCTGAATCATGGCCACGTACATTGCCCATTTGGCCGGTAAAGCATCAAGAAGCTTATTGTTCTTTTCTGTGTCGCTATACTCAATATCATGACTCTCTAGCTCTGTCAGTAGATGATAAAAGCGTGTGATGGTGTCGTCCAGCTTTTCATCCTTCAAAGCCTTGAAGATCGCAAATTGCTGTTTAAGCAACTCCATACGCTTCCTCCAAACCCTCAGATTACCCTCACACCTCTTTTCCAACGTCTCCCAAAGCTCCTTCGATGTCTTTTGATTGCGGAAAGTGTGTAGTATGTCCTGAGGTAACGCCATTCGTATGATAGCGTATGCGCGGTTCTCAGCTTCAAACAGCTTTTTGTCATCGTCCTTCATTTTAGAATACGTGATAACCTTCTGTCGTCCTTCTATCTCAGCAGTCGGTGGAATGTACCCCTCGTCGATACATATCCACATACGCATGTCGTTGAAGCGCACAAAGTCGGCAAACCGATCTTTCCACCAGTAATAGTCTTCAAGTTTCATCAGCTTAGGCGGAGTATTAGCTTTTCCGACCTCATGATCCATTTCCAGAAACCGTTGAAGATTTGTCATTGTTTCAAAGGTAATTGAAGTTTAACTTAATAAATTTAATTCGAAATTAATTTAAGTTAATTCTTTCGAATTTAGGTAAATTCGAATATAATTAAGTTTTAACCTATTTGGGATTAAATTCGAGTTAAGTACTTAAATCCAATTAAATTCGAAATATGTTACAAACTCGAAGGTCTCCAAACTCGAAGGTCCAAGCAAACTCGAATATCAGTCAAAATCGAACCCCATTCAAACTCGAAGCCCCTATTCGACTTTAGTCCAAACTCGAAACAAACTCGAAAACTCTGAACTCGAAAGCACTCTTTAGCAAACTCGAATGGAGCGTATACTTGGTCAAACTCGAAAATGAGGAAAACCCTAATTACTCCTAACAAAATCGAGCGCCGCAAATTCGAGAAACGGCTAATACTTCGAGTTTTTAACGTTTTACAGATTAAATCAATATTTTTACAAGTAAAAATATTGATTTCGATCAAAAGCGTGAAAAACAACTAAGTATTTCCCGGATTCCAATTTGATAAGCTCGAAAAATCCAAAGACTTGAGTGATTAACCGTCCAAAAGCATCAAGAAACCTAGGATGTATCTTTATGAACACGAAGAACACGAATAACACCCCTTAGGCTCTGATACCACTTGTAAGGTCTTGACTCTACCGGATCTATCCTGACGCGACACCGTCAACGAGTGCGGAATCCTCGTTAACGGCTTGACGGAAACAACTCTCACACGGAACACGGAGACTATCACAATGCTGTACGGACGAACACGAACGCACCTACGAGATGATTCTCTCCGAAACAACACTCACAATACTGATAAACTCGAGATCGCCCTCTTGCTTAATCTCACACAAATTCTGCAAAAGTCTCCTAATGATTCGTGTTAATCCCTAATTATAGAGGCTCATTCGAGTTTGTCATGGGCCAAACTCGAATCAGCCCAAGGCCCTTTCAAGTTTGTCCCCTTGACAATCTCGAATCTGCCTTATTGGATACGTTCGAATTTACTACAAATTCGAAGTTCATCAAATGACAAATAAATTCGAATTTCACATATTAAACTTATATATGAACTTATGTTTGAATTTATCTTTGAACTTTATGTTTGAACTTCTTGTAATACATTACATCAAGTTCAAACATACAATCAATAACTATCAAACATATATAAACATATATATCAAACACTCGTTAATACTCTATACTTTGTATTATTACTTGAACCAAAATGCTAGTACACTTAGACTGCTATCGTCACACAGGGTGTACCAACACTCGAGATCTTTCAGATGACGTATAAATCTCGATAATCGGCCGGTCGGTTTGAGAGATAATCTAGAGAGAAGTAGAGAGAGTTTCTAGAGAGAGAGTGAAGAGTGTGAAATGAAAGGTTTTTAGCCTTTTTATTCCCATCTTTCCCATTTTGCTCATTTCACCCCTCAACTTAACCGGTTCCATAAAATACTGATTTATTCTGAAATTTATCATTACTAACTTTTATAATTCATAATACTCCATAATAATAATTATTAATTCTCAAACTTCGTAACTTCTTAAAATAGCAACAAACTTATAAATATCTCAAATGCTTAATCATTGCTCATATTTCAACTTAATTATAATTTATCCGTCTAAATAAATCCGGATTACAGTAATTGAATTCGAGGATGTTACAACATGGGCTCCACCACGCTCAAACTTCGTCCTCGAAGTTATTTGACTTCAAACAGCTGCGGATATTTCCTTAACATATCAGCTTTCGTTTCCCATGTATGATTTGCTCCCTTATGATGCTTCCAACGTACAAGCACCATTTCGATCTCTTTGCTTCTAAACTTCTTCACCTTAGTATCTAACACACATTCCGGCTCTTCGACATATCGGAGCCTTTCATCAACTTGCAGCTCGGTGTGGTCAGCCCAATCCTCATTCTCAGTAGTAAAGGATTTCCTAAGGTTCCCTACATGGAACACCGGGTGTATGCCCGACATTTCTTCAGGCAACTCTAAATGATAAGACTGGTTTCCAACTTTTTCGACAATCCTGAATGGTCCGACGAATCTCGGAGCCAACTTTCCTCTCTTCACGAAACGAGTAACACCCCTCATTGGTGATACTTTCAGATATACCTAATCATTTATTTCAAAGTTGATTGGTTTGTGCCTCCTATCGTAATAACTTTTCTGATGATCCTGGGCTGCTTTCATATTCTGACTTATCAACTGTATCTTCTCGTTTGTCTCCTGTAATAATGCCGGCCCAGCAATCGGCGTTTCTCCTGTTTCTCTCCAACAAGTAGGAGTCCTGCACCTTCTCCCATACAATGCCTCAAACGGTGCTTTCTTGATCGTCGCATGATAACTGTTGTTATACGAAAACTCTATTAGTGGCAGATGATCATCCCAATTGCCACCGAGATCTAGAACACACGCTCTCATCATATCCTCCAAGGTGAGGATAGTTCTTTCACTTTGGCCATCAGTTTGCGGATGATAGGCCGTACTCATAGCGATTCTTGTTCCCAACCCTTCTTGTAATGCTGACCAGAAGTTTGAAGTAAACCGGCTATCTCGATCCGATACTATGGACTTAGGCACTCCATGCCTAGAAACAATCTCGTCCATGTAAATTTGAGCCAACTTCTCCAGCGAATAATTTTCTCTTATCGGTATAAAGTGAGCCGACTTAGTCAATCTATCCACAATCACCCATACTGCATCGTGTTGACGCCTAGTTTTCGGCAATTTCGTAACAAAATCCATCGTTATGTGCTCCCACTTCCATTCCGGAATGGGAAGCGGTTGCAGACTGCCATATGGTTGCTGATGTTCGGCTTTCACCAGCCGACAAGTTTGACATCTTTCCACATACTGCCCTATGTCCTTTTTCAATCCCGGCCACCAAAAGTCTGCTTTCAGCTAGTTGTACATCTTTGTACTTCCAGGATGTACAGAAAACTTAGACTGGTGTGCTTCTTCGATGATTACCTCCCTCATACTCCCAAACTTCGGCACCCATATCCTCCCGTATATCCCATTCAATCCCGACTCACTTGTTTCCATATTCTTAATCTGCACTCCTATATCCTCGGCACCAACATTTCACTACTACAAATTGAAGCTAATGCAACACTTTTGATGCAACACTTTTAAAAATTGTTGCTTTTTTATTTAAGTTCACTCTAAAGCAACACATTGACAATAAGTGTTGCATATAATGATTTAATGCAACACTTTTTTTAAAGTGTTGCCATTTTTACTAAAAAAAATGCAACATTTGTTTAAAGTGTTGCATATTTCAAAAAAAAAATGCAACACATTTTTAGAGTGTTGCATTTATAATGAAAAAAATGCAACACATCTTTAGAGTGTTGCATTTATAATGAAAAAATGCAACACATTTTTAAAAACATATAACATTTTTTAAGTGTTGCATTTATAATGAAAAAAATATGACATGTTTTTGAATGTTGACTATACTATTTCTTCTTGTTTTGTAATTTTGATTAAAAAATACACACAAAAGTTCAATGTCTGATTTGTTAAGATTATTAAAATACAAGATTGATAGTACATGTTTTATTTTCTTTATTGCAATTAGAAAATTGGTTACAAATTTAAAATATCACAAGTATGTATATATATATTTATATATATATATATATATATATATATATATATATATATATACTAGTAGTGTACCCGCGCAAAGTGGCGGGGGCAATAATAGTTTCTATGTGATTAAGTGTTCATTCAATAACTATAAAATTATTGAAAGATACAAAAAACAGAAAAAATTTGGTTTTTGGCAATATCAAATTCAAGTGTTTAATTTTCAATGTGCAGTTTTAATTTTAGTAAAGTAAAAAAAACTTAATAAACTGAAAAACCCAAAAAAACCAAATAAACGGAAAACCGATAACACGGGGAAACCGAAGCCGAAAAAACCATTGCAAACGGTTTGGTTTCGGATTATACCTAAAAACCAAACCAAAAAATCCAGAACCGAACCGGATTAATAAAAAAAATTAATTTTTCAATATTTTTAATATATATATGTCTAAAAGATGGATAATATATCTATGTTTAGTGGTTTAGTGCATTTGTTTGATTCCTTTAATATACTCCATCTGCGGCTCTGCACCAGTGCACCTCTTCTTCATTTCTGTTGGGTTCAACACTTCGACAATTCGACTACAGCACTCCACAGCTCCAAGTTTTTCACTCCTGACTCCGCCACACGCCGCCTCCCCCTCCGTCGACCCCAACCCCACTGCCGTTGGACTCCTTGCTGCCTTCATTACCGTCGACCCCATCCCCATCACCGCCGGCCACTCGCTGCCTCCAACTCATTCCGTTCGACTCCCCTTCTCCTTTGGTGACTCCCATCTCTCAAAAGGTTAGTGAGTTACAAATTTTGTGAGTTTGATTTGATGTTAATAGCTAGCAATTTGCGATTTAGGTTTTATAGATTTAGGTTTTTCAGAATTTAAAGTGATTTCATATTTTGACTAATTTGTATCAAAATAACAAAAAACAACCCAATGTTAACAAAACCCAAAACCCAAATCGTTTTAAGAAACCGTAAACCCAAAAACCATGGGTGCAAACCAAAAATCGGGTAACCCAAACAAAACACCGAGCGGTTTCTCAAATAAAGAAATCTAAATTTTCGGTTTGGGGTCGGATTGTGGTAAAAACCGAATCGAACTATCTCATGCTCACCCCTAGTAAATGTAGCACCATTAGCTACATTGCGTTAAAACAATGATCTTGTTTCCAAAAAAAATAGTATTTTTCAGACGTTCATCACATCTCTAACATCAAAACCACTGGAAAAGAAAGCTACATAGAGCTACAAAGATTCAAGAGCACAAGTAACAAGAACATTAAAAATAAAAGGCGTAATAAGAACTAATTGTTTAGAGGACAATTGGACGAACACTGCAGGGTGTAGAAAGATTATTTAAAAGAAACATAAAGATTTGCAATTTTTCAAACTATGTCAATTATAAAAACTAATATTTGGGAAGACAATTGGACAAACTATAAGACATCAAGTTTTATAACTTAGTATCCCAATTAACAAAATTTCTAACTTTAATCAAGAGGACGTACATATCTCTGCATCACTCCAAACTTTGATCAAATACAAAACACACTTCACACAATTACATAAAATACACCTTAGACGTTTATACGTTAAATCTTATACCTTTTTTTTTTCATATAACATAACTTCCATTTCCAATAGATAGAACAAACGGACTTATTCCAACATATCCAAGAGTTACACTAACCACTCAAGAAGTGTTTCCCTTTGTGCAATAAGTAATCAATATACAACGGAAATATGGTGAATACACATGTCATCTGACCCTATATTAGGCTAACTAACATTTAATGTCTTGGCTACAAGTTTCTGATTTATGACACACTTACCACTATGTTCACTTCCTTCAAGGAAGCAAACAATTATAAACCAATATGTCCAGTAAATTATGAAGATCAAAGCAACGTATGCATGTTTTCCTTCAAGCCTAATGACAAAAATAAGGGATTTCAGCTTAAAAAAAGCTGATCTATATGCTCCACTTCACCTTTTGAGCAACAACAAAAAACCAGCTTAAAAAAAAGCTAAAATGGATTTACCATCACAAACTCATCGAAGGGAGGATGATTATAGTCCCCAAGCAATCTAAGACGGTAAACCAAGAAAACAAAAAATTCCACAACCGGTAACATACAGAGCCACGCCTCTTATTAACCTCAAATATTTCCTTGGAATAAATAAAATAATATCTGAATTGACCCGATTTCACACAAAATGGGTTACATCTCCCCTCCCTAATTATGGGTATATAAATTTATACCGGTCAGCTGCATATCTGCATTTAACCGATAGATGTGGCTACATTATCACATCCTAATAAATAAAATATCGCTAGGAGTTATGCTTTTTACCTCCTTCCAGCCCATGTTCTCTAGAAGTCTCCTGACTCCGAATGACACGTTCAAGGCTTAAACAATGGTAGAACACATTTGGGCTGCACTTGAATCTTCAGAGAATATGGGAAATTTCTTGCTTTTTAGGTGTTAGCTTCTACATTCTTACATTTCTTGTTCTTGCTTTAATTCACAGTTTCTGTTTTTAAATGAGGCACACACACACACACACACTAATTTTTATCAAGGGGCTGCTGCTGCTTTGTTTTTTTTTTTCTGCTAACCATTTCGATCAGCACACTACTTCACACACAATCACATTCTGTTTTTGTTTAATTATAAAGCTGTTGCTGCTTCTTTTTTTTTTTTATTGTTGAGGCCGAGACTCAGCCCATTGCTGAGATTCAGAATCTACACATGCACACACAACACTTAAACTATTTCATAATGTATGTATATATAAGTATTTGCTGCTGCTGTTACATTGATTCACTGCAACACTCTGAGACTTTACAGTCTCGGAGTCATCATGCGCGCACATCACTTATCATATATCGATTAATAATGTTGAGGAGGATTTCTACTACTCAGAAGTTCAATCCGAGACTTGGCTTATGGCTGAGTCTCGGAGTCCCTATTTCATACAAACACACACACCGCAAACACTCCCAGAACTGCACATTTCTTCATGCTTTCTTTCATTTTCCAGCAATAAAATCAAAGGATTAAGGGTGTTTGATGCATGTAAATGAACAACAAACACACATATATGAATATTTTGCCAAGGCCGAAGGCCAATTGGCCTTATCGACCATTTTTAGGGACTGAACAAACACTAAACACACATGGACATCACACAATTACTGCACTTATTTTTTGTTTTTGATCACAGTAGCAAACAAAGCATTGATATCTCTATTTTTAATTCATTTCACAGCAGCAAATACTTGTCTTAAGGGTGAATTTGTAACACAAATGATCATACACTCAACACCTATTTGAGTTGGGCGACTAAGTACTCTACATCATCAATAAGCATAAAAGATGATAAAATGCTAAGGCCGAAGGCCATCTGGCCATTCTTGTTTTAATCTTGGGTTTTTTTCCTCATATTACGATTCATTTGCAGGATTACATTCAATGGTTTTTGATAAATTCAGAACTAAAGAACCAAATGTTTGTTTTCACATGACAAATACCCCGAGACAACTTGAATCTCGAGTTCAAGGTCTTAGCAGTACACACACTATTAAGTATGCATGTTGCACACACATAAATGCATTTCTAATACACACACATACATGTAATACTACATTGCTGCTGCTGTTAATTAAATTAAATATGCACGCACCTGAACATACATAGTTGTTGCTGCTGTTTGGCACTCACACACCACACACTTTGTGGAATACAAATGTGTGATTTTTATCTTTCTGTTTCGCAGCACGTTAAACACACAAATACATTCCGTTTTTCGTTCATTTAGGCTGTTGGGGCTGATTTTAAATGAATGACACACACACACTCAAACACTACTAATCTTCTATTTCATGCTTTGGAGTTGCTGCTATCCTGATTTCATGAGTCTCGGACTCAATAAACACAGGTCACTACACTTTATATTTAGTTAGTTTATGTATTTATCAATGTGATGGGCTGTTGAGCATTCTGTTTTTAATTCAATTAAGGGGGTTGCTGTGAGATTCAACACTTAGAAACTTATGCATGTATGTATGTATTCTGTTGCAAACACACCACTTCGAGACTATCATGTCTTGGAGTCTCTGTATCCTCACACTAAACTTAGTTTAGTGGTCTTATAGAGATATCTCTCCCACTCGCCGCAACCAAACCATGTCTTTCTCTCTCGGCTGCCACAACCACACAACCGCCGCCGCTGACCAGGGTCATGCGACCGTCCCTGATGCAGCGCCATCACCAAAACCAATTTTCTGTTTGCAGGTGGCACATCAGTAGATGGAACAGCAGGAAAGGTAATTAAAAAAGCAGAAACATGTTCTATATTTTATATAATTTGTGGGTGTCGTATTCAATTGGTGGATCTAGGACTCTTGAGGCAATGGTTTCGTTTATAATGAGCTAAAGTCTACACTAGCTTTTAGTTTTTCTTTTATATATTGCCAAGTTCATGAGTTATTCAAGAAGTGAAAAATAGACATTTTTTCGTGTGAACCAAAATTTAAATGTGGTAGGTATTCTCTCTATCAAGTAGAGCATTAGTTGGATCGTTGTCAAGTGCATTTGGCATCCAATACTTGGCTTTGAACAATGACTTCATATTTGGAGCCACAAAGAATGGGATAATTGAGGTATGGTTGAAAGAAAGGTTAACAAGAGTTGTTTCCTTGAAGATGAATGGCTCGGTGCCAAAATCACATCTCTAGCATCAGATGTTGAAGGAGAAATGTTATTTGCTTGCTCTTCTGATGGCAAGGTCCAGGTTAGAAAACCAAATCTCTTATATCTTATTAAATTATAAATTTAATTTATAATCATTATCAATTTGATCTCCTTCAATCATTCTCCAAATCTTATCAAATTAATCACCTACAATAAATCATCAATAACAGATAAGATAATTGATAACTTTTTGTCAAATTGCAATTTCCACATTCTCTTCATCTCTTGCCCTTGGTGTTACTTATCAAATTAATCACCTACAATAATCATCAATAACAGATAAGATGATTGATAACTTCTTGTCAAATTGCAATTTCCACATTCTCTTCATCTCTTGCCCTTGTTGTCATACTGTCATTGCATTCTTGAGCTATAAAGTGAGTTGTTGCTACTAAAATTACCTCATTAGGATTAAAACATGATGCTGAAATAATAAGAATGTGACGTTGCTTCATGACTTTTCTATGGTAGATACATATGTAATAATGTCCTTTTAATCAAAATGTATTTACATAACATTTTAGTTGTTATTCATGGTGTTTACTTATCCAATTTTGATTTATTATGTTTGTTATTTGAATTTGTTACAAGTACATAAGGACTCATTCCTGACCCTTGCAAAGCAGAAGAGCCCTTCGTGCACTGGCACTGGTACTTCTATTTGATTAAATTTACCTTAAAATTTTGATTAAGTTTGTTATAACTACAAAAGGACTCATTCCTGACCGTAACTTAACAAACACAAAATTGATTAAATTTACCTTAAAATTTTGATATGAACTTGCTTGATAATTGTTTGATGATTTCAACTTGTAATCTCTGATTTTGATTGCATGATTTGTGATGACCTTTGTAGTTTAAATCTTTCTTTTGATTGTACAAATATGAGCAGGAAAAGAGTTTTGAGAATTTTAATTTGGTCAAGTTTGCTCAATTGGAAAGGCTTGTAGAAGAGCTACGTTTTGGAATTCAGCAATATTTAGGATGAATTTTTTACACGTGTATTAGAAGGTATGAGAACATTTTACTTTATTTGTTGAATTATTTTACCTTCGAAGTGCATGTTTCAGACATTTTCTGCTTTATAATTTTTGTCAGGATCTGAACTTAACTAACCAAGACTAACTTATTTGAATTTATCAGAGTATAAATCAATAATCTTGCTTTGAATCAAAGTTTAATTAAGAAGTTTGCAGAATAACACTCAATTATTTTAACAAAAGCTTTTAGAACTCATAACAGATAAACATAAATAAGTAAATCAAAACTGCTTGTATTGCTGACTTCAATGATTATAATCACCTGTAATCTGTTTGATTAGACGAAGAACACAGATTGTTCATAGGGTTTTACAACCTTAGAGGCTTATGAAAACTTAAACAAAAAGCAATTACAATTTTAAATACGCAGAAACTTCCTATACAATAGAAAAACCTATTCTATGTATTTATAATGCTTTCTGATTTGTTTCCTTGAAGGACTCTGACTTTTCTGATAGCAGCTATGCTTGAATCTTTATGTAGATATTTCTTCCTGAATATCAGCACTTTCTGTTTATGAAACCGTTGAGCAGCTTGAATCTCTTAGCAGTTTGAGCAGGGCAGCTTGAGTGAAATGCTCTGGCAGCATGAACTTTTGTACTAGCAACTCGAGTTTCTTCAACTAACAGCATGAACTTTGTATTTACACAGAAATTCTACTAACAGTCTGAGAAGTCTAACTAACAGTTTGAACTACTTAGAATATTTTCCAACAATCTTCCCCTAACTTAAATTCTTTATACAAGACTTTAAGTTCTATACAAATAAGGAAAATAATCAAAGCAAAACTGTTATTTACAAACCAAGGCTTTCAAAAACTCACAACTGTGCAAGTTTCTGACTTACAGGCTTCAAAAATTCTTTCTTTAGATCCTCTTTATCACAATATATCCGTGTAGACAGCATCTGAAGAAGTATAGCCTCTTGAAGATCAAGAAAATCAAAATTGAAGAACATACCAGAACCATCTGTAAATCTGATTCTGTAGGTCTTTGATATAACAAACAGATCAACCTGTTTGACCTTCTTCTCCTTTTTATTTTCTATATCTTTTCTTATAGATTCAGGATCAAAAATACTCTGTAAATGTTTAATATCTTGCTTGACTTGTGGGAGGGAAGATCTGACTTGAGTAGCAGTCCCAACTTGATACATCCTTGTAAGCTCATCTCTTGTCATCCTTTTAGCCATATGCATTATGCTTTTGTATTCTTCCTCAGAACCAGTTTCTCTTCTTACTACAAAATGATATCTTAAGTCAATGTTATCCATTGACTTAGCATACCAATAAGTAATAAGAGGTTTGAAGAAATCATGTTGGTCGAGGGATTTTTCTATCTCCATAACTTGTTGCAGTTGATGTTCAAAAAGCACCTTTTTGACCTGATCAAGCTTTACTTGTGAGATTGGCTCTGGTTGAGGAATAGGAGCAACAGTTTGAACAGAAGGAGTAGGATCACTGGCAGCAGCTTGAACTGAAACTTTTGATCTTTGGACTTCTTGGGAGACTTTGGCTATCTTACGTTTCTCCATTTCCTAATCATGAATATCTTGCAGCCTTTCTGTGCTCATGGATTGAGCCATATTCTTTGGGATACCAGCTGCAAAGGCAAAATTTATCAGGAATCTTCTATGCTCAGCCTTTGAGTGCCCTGTTGGCATCTTCCTTTTTCTTTCACCTTGCTTGACCATAAATCCTCTTAGGTAGTCTCCTAAGGTTTCATCATCTTGCATTGGGGAAGGGGTTTGCTGGTCTAAAACTTTATCTTGTTCTTCTGCTAACTTTCTGGCAATCGCAGCATCAAAGGCAATCTGGGCTTCTTTGGTAGAAAATTTGTGCTTTGGAGACTCTATAAGAATGCCCTTGCCCTTATCTTTTGTAGCAGAAGTGGTAACTTGGACTGAACTGATGGGAGCTTGAATACCTTCTCTGATAACAACTCCAGTTGCTTTTGAGGAAGCAGCTTGAGTTTCTAGACTAACAGCTTGAGAATTTGTTTGGACTGTTAGCCTAGATTCTTGAACTATTTGAGCTGCTTGGACTGATTCTGTTGGAGCTGCTTGGATTGCTTTAGGGATCTCCTGAATCTCCCCCTTTTTGGAAGCATTGGTTTGGTCAGGAGGACCTACAACCTTTGCCACTTGGGTTTGAATCAAACGCTTTAATTGAATGATCTTATTCCCACAGAGGGTAAACCCTTTATGGAGATAATCCATTCTCTGATTTTGAGCCGTTTCTGCCTGCCTGAGTGCAATGATTTGTGCCCCCTGTGCAGCAATGATGGACTGATGATATTCCAACATTGCTACAATAGGTTGCAGCTTAGGATCCGTTAATAACATAAGTTGCAGACTAGCCTCAAGATCAGCAAACGTATGTGGTGCTTGTGATCTATCACTGGCATGAATATCAGAAGTAGAAACCTCTGGGCCCCTCTGTTCTTGGTTCTGGGGACTTCCAGCTGGTGCTTGCATATCTGCTGTTGCCCTGGGTGTGGTCTTAATGATGTTGGCACTGTCCTGTGCCTCTTGTGCAGAGACAGCAGTAGTGCCAGCCACAGAACCCATATGGACCATCTCTGGTGAGATGTCCACCTCCTGAATGAGGTTGGGAGTGTCCTCAATTGGTTCCCTTTGGGTATTCTGTGCAGAAGTGTCCTCCTGCACAGGTTGATTTGGCTCTTGTCTGAGAGGTGAGGAAGAAGGAGCTCCTGGACCTCTTTTCCTATTATATAGTTGTAGTGGGGATGAGGGCTTAACAAAAGGAACGGAAGGCATTTGTGTATCATGAGGAGTGGGTTGGGGTCCTGGGGGTGAAGCAGTAGTGTTAGGCTGAGCCTGCTCAGGGCCCTCTCCTCTGTTTCTTGGAATGATGTTCATCATTGCAGAAGGCAATGGAACATCTACACTCAAAAAATTGGCACTTGGCTTTAAAAGCCTTTTAATAGAAGATAGTGAGTGCCTATGGGAAACATGTATCCTCTTATGTATATTAAATTTTGTGCAAGTTTTTGCAATTATCTCTGCCAAAAATCGAGGATACATCAAAAATTTCCCATTCTTTAGGGAATGATGCCTTAACATCCCCTGGAAAATCATATTTGAAAAATTGAACTGTTAGCCTGTTGAAAAGCACACCAAGGCAGTGGCAATGTTTGATGAAAATTCGGACCAACCAGTTCTTTTAGGGCTAATACACTGCTGAATAATGTGCACAAGATATTTCCATTTAGGAGAAAAATGTGCTTTAAAGAAAGTGAAAGAATCAGCAGGACCCCTATATCCAATATTATAAAGACCAGAATGTAACTCATTAAGGGATAGGTCGGTTATACCTGAGGCATCTTGAAGATGCAGATGTTGGCGGGTGGAGTCCTCAGTTACTGTGATGGGAGTGCCATCTATTTTGGATGTCAAAGAAGTGACTCCATTGATGGTTTGTACCGTAGCACGGTTCCAGAATTGCTCAATATGGGATATGTATATGGTGGGATTGATATTCAGGGCATGATTGATATGTGAACTCCGAAGGAATTCCATGATGTCATGAAACGGTGCAAGATCAGTATGCTTTAGAGAGTAGGGTAGGCAGTTGTGTTCTTTAACGAACTTCATTGAAGAATGAACGGAGATTTTAGGGTTTGAGAGATGTGCGTGGAAAAAGTTTCAGAGAATCAAGAAGGGTTTAAGAAGATATTTTGCAACTGGTTGTTACAATATTATCGAAACTGAAACCTTTAAAGGTTTCGAAAATATCTACACTCGCGCACATACTTATGGAAATGACCATATTACCCTGCACACTTTGACAGATCAAGTGAAACAACTAACAGTTCGAGAAAATGAACTAGCAGCTTGAGAAAATACTCAAGCTGTTAGTTGAAAATTTGGCGACTGGTAATGAAACAGTGACTCCCCCTTAATCAAGCATATGTCCACTGAAAAACAAATTAATCCATGTTAACCATACCAATATTTGAGACTAGGAAGATGAATCTTCCTACATCAAATGGTTTTGTAAATAGATCAGCTAACTGATCATCAGTGTGAATTTTGGTAACTTGGATTAATTTCTTCTCATTGCAATCCCTTATAAAATGAAATCTAATTTCTATATGCTTGGTTTTGGGAAATTTCACTGGATTTTGTACAATGCTAATTGCACTTGAATTGTCAATAAATGGGAGTGGATAGGAAATTCATACCATAGTCTCTCAGTTGATTTTGAATCCACATTACTTGGGAGCAGCAACTTGCAACTGCTACATATTCTTCTTCAGTAGATGATGTGGAGACAGTTGTTTGCTTTTTGCACTGACAAGAGACCAATCGTGTTCCCAATTATTGACATCCACCAGTTGTGGATTTTCTGTCAATGTTGCATCCTCCATAGTCACTGTCAGAATAGGCTGTTAGATCAAAAGGAGAGTCTTTAGGATACCAGAGGCCTAAATGTGGTTGGCCTTTGAGATATCTAAAGATTCTCTTAACAGCAACCAAATGAGAATCCTTTGGAGAGCATTGAAACCTAGCACACACACAGACAGCAAACATAATATCAGGTCTAGAAGATGTTAGATACATAAGAGATCCTATAAGAGATCTGTATAAATGAATGTCCACATCTATGCCGTCTTTGTCTGTATGGAGTTGCTTGTGAGGATCCATTGGAATACTTGCAACTTTGGTGTCGTGATACCCAAACCTTTCCAGTATGTCTTTGACATACTTTGATTGACTGATGAAGAGACCAGTGGGCTTCTGCTTGACCTGTAATCCTAGAAAGAAAGTGAGTTCTCCCATTGAGCTCATTTGAAACTTTTTGTGCATTAATGTCTCAAACTCTTTGCACAGACAATCATTTGTTGAGCCAAAGATGATGTCATCAACATAGATTTGTACAAGCAGAATCTCAGCTTTGATGGACTTTGTGAAAAGTGTTTTGTCCAGAGTGCCTCTCTTGAACCCATTTTGTAAAAGGTATGATGACAGAGTGTCATACCATGCTCTGGGGGCTTGATGCAGTCCATAGAGAGCCTTGTCTAGCTTGTAGACTCTGTCTGGATACTTGTAGTCCTCAAAACTAGGAGGCGACACACATAGACCTCCTCTTCAATTGTGCCATATAGAAAAGCAGACTTCACATCCATTTGATACACTTTAAAACCTTTGAAGCTTGCATAAGCCAAACACAGTCTGATGGCTTCAATTCTTGCCACTGGAGCAAATACGTCATCATAATCTATGCCTTCCTCTTGAGTGTACCCTTGTGCTACTAGTCTTGCTTTGTTCTTGATGACTATCCCTCTCTCATCCTTTTGTTTCTGAACACCCATCTTGTACCAATGGCTCTCTTTCCTTTAGGAAGATCAACAAGTGTCCATACATTCTGAATCTTGAATTGTAGAAGCTCTTCCTGCATTGCCTCAATCCAGGATGAATCTTTCAATGCTTCTGATGCCTTTTTAGGTTCTAGCTGAGACATGAAACAGGCATGTTCAAAAGCAGCTAGACTGAATTCAGGAACTGCTTGTTCAGCAGCAGCAGTTTCATTGTGAACCATTTTCCTTGTTTGTACAGGTGTACTTGGATCACCCAGTATTTGATTGAGAGGATGATACTTGTGAACTCTGAGTGTAGGCTCTCTTTCTGTCTGAAAAGAAGAACCAAGGTTTGTATCATCTCCATCAGGACTAGTGGATGGTTCAGCTTCTGGAACAGCTTGACTTGAATCTGGGACTGTTTCCCTTTGTGCTGGAGCTGTTCTCTCAGGACTTGGGAGTGGCACTTCAGTGTCTGGATTTGAATCATGTTGAGCATTCAGAACCCCTGGAGGGTCACATGACAGAAGTGGTATAGTTGTATACTCATCCCAATTGTTTGAATCTACAGCAGTTTGAAACTTTGTGCCAACAGCTTGAGAATTTATATTGACAGCATGAGAATTTGTGTTGACAACTTCAATTCTGTTTGCATCAGCTTCTGCATATACTCAACAAAGCTCAGAGAATTTGTTAGTGAATCTAAATCAAACAACCAATCAGGACCAGTGCCTTTGATATTTGAAGTATTTTCATTAAATTCAACATTGGCAATTTCTTCAATGGTTTTTGACACACTGTTATATACTCTATAGACTTTGCTTTGATATGAGTATCCTACAAAGAAACCTTGTTCAGCCTTACTTTCAAACTTTCCTAAGTGAGTCTTAGTGTGAAGAATGGTGCATGCACAGCCAAATGACTTGAAAAAGGCTATTAAGGTTATTCAATTATGGAATAACTCATATGGAGTTTTCCCTTGTGATTGAACAATCTGAACCCTATTTAGAACATAACAGGCTGTCTTGACTGCTTCTACCCAAAAGGTCATTGGCAGTTTTGAATCAGCGAGCATGGTTCTAGCAGCGTCAATCAATGTTCTGTTCTTTCTCTCAGCTACACCATTCTGCTGTGGTGTTCTTGGTGCACTATATTGCCTTGCAATACCTTTGGACTCACAAAAGCTGTTTAGAATGTTATTTTTAAATTCAGTTCCATTGTCTGATCTTATCACCTTAACTTTTGAGTTGGATTGGTTTTCTATCTTAAGAATAAATGACTTAACTAGCTCAGCAGTTTCATCTTTAGACCTAAGAAAGTAAACCCAAGTAAATCTGGTGAAATCATCAACAATGACTAAACAGTAAACTCTTTTATTCAAACTCAAAACAGATGTTGGACCAAATAGATCCATATGAATAAGCTGAAGAGCAGAAGAGATTGAATTTACTTCTTTGGCCTTATGAGAAGTTTTGTGTTGCTTGCCTTTAAGACATGCTACACAATGATCATCACATATGAACTCCTTTTGTGGTAAACCTCTTACCAGATTCTTTTTGACTAAAACATTCATGGACTTGAAGTTCATGTGACACATCCTTCTATGCCAAAGAGCAGACTCATTGGATGATGCTTTGGATATCAAACAGCTTAAAGTATGTGATTTGGATAAAAGTTCTGTGTCCAAACAGTATACATTGTCCTTTCTTGGTGTTCTTAGTAAAACAAGATTTTCAGGAATTTTGAAATTTTTTGAAAGGACAATGCACTCAGAATCTGTAAACAAAACAATATTTTGTTTGTCACAGATTTGAGAGACACTCAATAAATTATACTTAAGCTATTCATCATACAGAACATCATTGAAAATCATGTTGCCTGCATTAACAGTACCTTTACCTGTAACCTTACCTCCTTTGGAGTTGCCTCCAAATGCAACAAATCCTCCATCAAAGCCTTTGAAATTTGACAAGCACTCAGAATTGCCTGTCATGTGCCTAGAGCATCCACTGTCTAAATGCCATCTTGTTTTATGTGGAGACCTGTGGTTGTCCTGCACAAATAAAAGCTTAGTTAGTAGTGGAGTAAACCCAAACCAAGTTGGTTTTGGGTTGTCCTTGTGCATTAACATAACTAAATACTGTCTTGGATTTCTTATACTTAGTAAGATCGACTGATGGATTTAGTGGAGAGTACTTAGTTAGCACATGAGGTATCCAGGTATTTATTCCATCCTTTTCAGTAACAGTCTCAGATGATACATTACCAGCCCCAATTTTGAGCTTACCAGTCTGAAGTGAGTCTGTAGTGCTAACAGCTTGAGAATTTGAACTAGCCGTCTCAACTTTAGACTTGGCAGTTTCAACATTTTTATCAACAGGTTCACCTGAGTTTGTACCTTTGACACACCATATTTGTTTAAAAGTTACCTTTGGCTTAGCTAAAACCTGTTTTTGGTGTGTGGACTGTTTTTTATTAACTTTTGTGAACCTGTGATCTACTGTTTTCTTTGGAACTGATGCAGTAGGAGGTTTGGCCTTTGGAATTTTTGAATTTTGAGAGTTTTTCTTTGGATGTTTCACAGTCTGTTTTGCAACAAATGGTTTATAAAAACAATCTCTAGCCAAGTGATTCTTTCTCCCGCAATGAAAACATATTTTGACTGTTTGAATTGGAGAACCAGTTTTATTTGACAGTTTCTGGTTCTTGTTTCTCTGATTTCCCCTTACCTGCTGTTGTTTGGGAAACTTTTGGACACCATGCTTTTGGCATGTGCAGACTGGAACATTTTTACCCTTTTTATTATTATTTGAAGAAGATGCAGTGTTACAATTAGAAGGTACAGAAACCTGTAGAGCAGCATTGCACACACTCATCTTTTCCTTTCCTTTCTTACTGGGGCTTGGATTTCTATAGGTGCACTCATTGTTTTGTGTTCTCTCTCAACTGTTGTGCACTCACAGTAGTCATAGACTCATCTAATGGTTCATTGACAAGCCTATCAGCAACCTCGCTCATTGGATGAATGTATTTGTTGTTGTATGGAGGTGGAGTAGCTCTGTAGCCTATGCCTTCTTTGGGATTAACCTGAGATTTTACCCTATCTTTAAATTGGACTTCCATTAGGTGTTCCAGCTTTTGATTAGCCAATTTGAAGTTACCTAGATCTATATTGACAGATTCTAGTTTCTTATTAGCCTCTAACACCTTTTGTTCAGTCTCTTCTACCTTTTTATTTGGGGATTCTATATTCTTATTTAGCTCCTTTTTCTCCCACTTATGATATGTTCTATCATGTCCCATTTGAATCTCATTATCCTTATAGTCATTGATCTGTTTTTCAAGATCTTCTATGGCTTGCATGTATTCATATCTCCTCTCTTCCATCTTAGCTAGAGTTCTGCACATGCTCTAATTATGATCTCTGTACTTTTTAACCATATTTTTGCATGTTTGAGAGCAGAGTTTAGAATTTACCTCAGATGGTAGTTCAGTGGAGGAGACATTTGATGTTTCTGCCATTAGAGCTTGATTTTGAAACTCTTCCTCTGTCTGATCACTCTAGTCAAACACATTGTCTTCTTGAGAGACAAGTGCTTGTGATGATGAAGCCTGATTAGCCTGTTGAGGCCTTGATGATTGTTGACTTTGAGATCTGCATTCTCTGGTAAAGTGGCCAAGTTTGTGACATTTGTAACACTCAACTTTTGACTTATCAAAAGCTGGTTTGCCTTCTGTTCTGGCTTGAAAGTTAGTAATTCCAGTTCTTTTAAGAAACCTTTTGGCCCTCATGGTCAGCATTGCATGTTGCCACTTCAGATCCATCTCTTCAAGATCATCTGGATGAATCTGTTCTAGATCTTCAGCATTTAGTGCAAACAATCCATCGTTGGCAACAAAAGCCTCATAGTGAGCTTCAGTAGAGTTGCTATCACCACCTGAAAAGGAATCACTGCAATTAGATTTTTCTGATGACATAAGAGCAGTATTGTGATTATAAGAGAGAGATTTCTTTTTAGTATCAATCTCAGTCTCAAACACTCTCAGACTATTGTACATATCATCCAGTTCTATTTCATCAAGAGTGTCTTTTGTTCTCCATTGAGCAGCATAAACTGTCCAATCTTCTCCAAGAGATCTGAGAAACTTTCTGTTGACCTCATCTTGATCCACGCTGACTTTTGCACTTTCCAGTTCACTTATCAGTTTGTTGAACCTGTCAAAGATTTGAGTAAGGTTTTCATTCTTGCCACCAGAAAAGTTCTCATACTGCTGTTTCAAAAGATCTTTTTGATTTCTCTTGGTACTGGCATTACCAGCAAATCTTTTCTCTAGAGCATTCCAAAGAGAATGAGCAGTATAAAACTTTTTGAACTGATGTTGATAAGCATTAGGAATGGCTATTTGTAGAAATGTAAGAGCTTTCACTTCATTCATTCTAGCCTTTCTTTCAAGTTCAGTTTTTGGAGGAGTTTTGACTGGTTTTCCCTCATCATCAAGTTCTGGATCAACTACAGGAGGAAATTCAACAGCTTCCCATATGGCATAATCAATGAACTGAATATGCTGTTGAATCCTGAGTTTCCACATCTCAAACTCAGTGGGCTTGAGCATAGGCACTTTGAGTCCTTGCCCAGATCCACTGCTGCTATTATCAAATTCCATTGCAAAAGATTAAAAATTTAAAAGAAAGCTTTCGACTTTGAAAAACAAAGAACGACATGTGGCTCTGATACCACTTGTCAGGATCTGAACTTAACTAACCAAGACTAACTGATTTGAATTTATCAGAGTATAAATCAATAATCTTGCTTTGAATCAAAGTTTAATTAAGAAGTTTGCGGAATAACACTCAATTATTTTAACAAAAGCTTTTAGAACTCATAACAAACATAAATAAGTAAATCATAACTGCTTGTATTGCTGACTTCAATGATTACAATCACCTCTAATCTGTTTGATTAGACGAAGAACACAGATTGTTCTTAGGGTTTTACAACCTTAGAGGCTTATGAAAACTTAAACAAAAATTAATTACAATTTGGAATACGCAGAAACTTCCTATACAATAGAAAAACCTATTCTATGTATTTATAATGCTTTCTGATTTGTTTCCTTGAAGGACTCTGACTTCTCTGATAGCAGATATGCTGGAATCTTTATGTAGATATTTCTTCCTGAATATCAGCACTTTCTGTTTATGAAACCGTTGAGCAGCTTGAATCTCTTAGCATTTTGAGCAGGGCAGCTTGAGTGAAATGCTCTGGCAGCATGAACTTTTCTACTAGCAGCTCGAGTTTCTTCAACTAACAGCATGAACTTTGTATTTACACAGAAATTCTACTAACAGTCTGAGAAGTCTAACTAACAGTTTGAACTACTTAGAATATTTCCCAACAATTTTTTTTTCAATCATTTAAATTACCAAACACACTAACAATATTGTGTGTTGGTTTTGTATGTTTCAGGCTACATTCTTTTGGAATATGCAAAGTCATGTGTAGAGCTTGCAAAGATGATGAAATGAAGCAACGACTTCATATCAAAGAAATTTCAAGTCTAGGATATTAAGAATATACATTTTGGGATTGTAATCGACTTTTTTTTGTGTTGCTTGTACATTTCATTATGGTTATTTTTGGTTACATCTTAATATTGTTGGAATACAATTTGAATAATATGATATTATTTTTATTGTTAATTCATATTATTGAATTTGGTATTATATTACAAATCAATATATTAATTCATTGTATTTGTATTAAATAAAAAAGAATAAGAAAAGTGTTGCAATAGATTGATAATGGTGTTGCATTTACATAATGACAACATTTGATAAGTGTTGCATTTGATAAGTAAAGTGTTGCTATAAGTTGGTAACAATAAATTAAAAGTGTTGCTTTAGAGTATAAAAAGTGTTGCATTTATAAAATAATGGCAACACATTAAAAGTGTTGCTTTAGAATACAAAAAGTGTTGCATTTATAAAATAATGGCAACACTTTTGAAAAGTGTTGCATTATCTAGTGAAAGTGTCGCTTTAGACCTAAGGCGACGTTGGCTAAGGTGGCACTACATAAAGTGTCGCATTAGGCCTATAGCAACACTTTTAAGGCCTAACACAACACTTTTCCCATGTTGCTTTAGGTTCATTTTGTTGTAGTGTTTTCATCTTTCAAGGCTTCTTCCTGAGCGGCCTTAACATCATCAATTATTGTGGAAGTTAACATTGTGGACGTCATCATATAGTAGCAATCCTTAGCATAAGCTTTGCGACTCAAAGCATCGGCTACTACGTTAGCCTTTCCGGGATGGTACAGTATCTCACAATCGTAGTATTTAAGAAGTTCCATAGAGCTACGTTGTCTCATAATAAGTTCTTTCTGGCTGAAAATATGTTTCAAACTCTTATGGTCCGTGTAGAGTTGACACTTAGTACCGTATAGATAGTGCCTTCATAACTTCAATGCAAATGTAACCGCTGTCAACTCAAGATCATGAGTCGAATAATTCTTTTCGTGTTGCTTAAGCTGTCTCGAGGCATATGCTATTAGTTTTCCTCGCTGCATCAGTACAGCGCCTAGTCCCAACCTCGAAGCATCAGTATATACTACAAAATCCTCATTGTGCCATCTTTCTTCTTAACAAACAGTACCGGAGCTCCCCATGGCGATGAACTCGGTCGAATGAAGCCCTTGTCCAACAACTCTTGAAGCTGTGTCATCATTTCTTTCATCTCGGTTGGGGCAAGACGATAAGGAGAACGAGCTACCGGTGCAGCTCCAAGGATCAGGTCAATTTTAAACTCCACTTGTCTCTCAGGCGGCACGCCAGACAAGTCTTCCGGAAACACATCCGGGAATTGTGAAACAACAAGCACATCGGCCAAAGTCCTCTTCTCAGCCTTAGCATCAATCGCATATGCTAAGTAAGCGTCACACCCCTTTGCAACAAGCTTTCGGGCTTTTGCAATAGTCAGTAAACACAAATCCCCGCTTCTCCTATCCCCGTAAATACAAATCTCACGCCCCTCTGGAGTAGTTATCTTTATCATTCGATTCTTACACACTATATGAGCTTCATTCTCAATAAACCAGTCCATCCCGACTATCACGTCAAACTCGCTGAACTCAATAGGAATCAGGTCCAAATTGAAGACTACATCTTCAATTACTAATGTGCAGTTACGGTATACGTGATCTACTTTGACTAGAGTGTTGCTAGCAGTTTCTATGTCAAGTATAGCAGATAATCTAGACAGAGGCTTGGAAAGTGTTTGTGTTGGTACATCCTGTGTGACGATAGCAGTCTAAGTGATCCTACATTGTGATTCTAGCAAGTGTTTGTTATATATATTTATATATGGTTGATAGTTATTATTGCTTGTGTGTTTGAACTTGATGCAACATATTACAAGAAGTTCAAACATAAAGATCAATGATAAAATCAATCATAAGGTAAAAACATAAGCTTCAATACTAAGTTAAGTATGTGAAATACTAGATTCAAATTATATAAGGGTTGACATTCGAATCTGTGATAGATTCGAATGTGAGACTAGATTCGAACGAAGGCAGATTCGAGAGTGTTAGTGAGAGCAAACTCGAATGGGCCTTGGGCCAGATTCGAGTTTGGCCCATAACAGACTCGAATTAGCCTCTATAATTAGGGATAGACTCGAAATATTATCAGACTTTTTGCAGAATTCGTGAGTGATTAAACAAAAGGCGATCTCGAGTTTATCATCAGTGTTAGTGCCGTTTCGGAGAGAATCAGTTCGTAGGATCGTTCGTGTGTCGTTCGTTCAGCCTCTGATAGTCTCCGTGTTTCATGTGTGAGAGTTGTTTCCGTCTACCCGTTAACGAGGATTCCGCACTCGTTGATGGTTCCGCGTCTAGATAGATCTCGTAGTGGTAGACCTTACAAGTGGTATCAGAGCCTACGGAGTGTTCTTGGTGTTCTTCGTGTTCATCTAGATACATTCTAGGTTTCTTGACGCTTTTGGACGGTTTTTACTCTCAAAATCGTATTTTTTCGTGTTCGTCGAGCTTAGCAAATAGTAATCCGGGAAACACTTTGTGGTTTTTCACGTTTTTGATCGAAATCAATATTTTTCATTGCAAAAATATTGATTTAATCTGTAAAACGTTAAAAAAATCAAAGTGTTAGCCGTTTTTCGAGTTTGCGGCACTCGAATCTATTAGGGGTAATTAGGGTTACACTTAGTTTCGAGTCTAACCAAAATCCGCTCCTTTCGAGTTTGATTCAGAGGGTTTCGAATCTATTTCGAGTTTGTGCTAAATTCGAATAGGGTCTCGAGTCTAATTTCGAGTTTAATTCGAGTTTAGTTTAGTTTCGAATAAGATTTCGAATCTGCTGTGATTTCGAGTTTGCCTGACCTTTGAATCTAAGGACTTTCGAATCTGACATAATTTCGAGTTTAATTGAATTATAACACTTAATCGAATTTAATCCCAAATAAATTGGAATCTGATTATATTCGAATCTACCTAGATTCGAACGAATTAATTCAAATTAGTTTCGAATTACATTAATTAAGTTCAATTCAATTACTTTCGAAAAGATGTCAAATCTTCAAAAATTCCTGGAAATTGACCACGAGGTCGGGAAGGCAAACGCTCCGCCTAAGCTGATGAAGATCGAGGATTATTACTGGTGGAAAGATCGGTTTACCGATTTCGTGCGTTTTAATGACATGCGCATGTGGGTGTGAATCGACGAAGGATATATTCCACCAGTTTCTGAAGTTGAAGGCCGTCAGAAAGTCTTATCATACCAAATGATGAAGGAGGATGATAAGAAATTGTATGAAGCCGAAAACAAAGCTTTCTCGATAATCCGAATGGCTTTGCCTTAGGATATACTACACACATTTAGGACTCAAAAGACGTCGAAGGAACTTTGGGAGTCTCTAGAGAAGAGGTGTGAGGGTAATCCTAGGGTTCGTAGAAAGCGTACAGAGCTGTTGAAACAACAGTTTGCGATTTTCAAGGCGTTAAAGGATGAACAGCTGGATGATATCATCACCCGCTTCTATCATCTATTGATGGAACTTGAAAGTCACGGGATTGAGTATACTGACACCGACAAGAACAACAAGCTTCTTGATGCCTTACCAGCCAAAAGGGCTATGTATGTGGCAATGATCAAGCTCAATGAAGACAAGTATTATACTCAATCTCTGGATGATATTGTGGGAACGTTGCGGGCATATCACTTCGAGCTACTGAAGGCCGAAACTGATTACGAACAAGTCCAGAATCCAGCAATGTATTTTGGAAAGACTACAAAACCTTCAGCGACAGCCGACCTGAAGACTGCTACAGCGTTTTTCACCGAAGAAACGTCGTCACCAGCAGAGACTGATGACACATTGAATCGCGCGTTCTTAGGATTAGGAAGATCGGAAGAACCGCAGCCTCAAGTCCAACAGGCATCGACATATCAGAGTTATTCGAAGATGCCCATGAGCGCAAAATCAGCGGAAGAACATTTGAATATGCTTGCTTCTTTTGTGGCCGCATACGGGAATTGTGTTCAGGGGAAGATTAACGATCCTGCTCTTTGGGATGAGGACTACGATCAGGTCGACCCTCATGATCTTGAGGAAATGGATCTTAAATGGCAACTGGCCATGGTAACCAAACGGGTTAAGAGATTCATTAAAAGAACTGGAAGGAATTTGACAATGAACAACAAGGGGATTGGATTTGATAAGTCCAAAGTAAAGTGCTACAACTGTCAAGGTCTGGGACACTTCGCCAGAGAATGCCAGAGACCGAAGGTCGAAACGTACCAAGGGCAGAGTCAGCATCAGGGACAGTTTCAGAATCAGTCTCAACAACGATACCTTCCAAGTTCATCATCTGGTCAAGCCAATCTAGCTGGTCCACTATCCAGTGTCACTTCAGACAGAAAGCTAGATGGTACTTATGACTGGAGCTCACATCCAGAGTCAAATGCTTGGGCTTTTATGGCTGAAGTTACGGAGACTGGGTGCGAAGGAGAAGAGCAGACCACAAGGGAAAACAGTCCGATGTGGGTGGAAAAGACGAATGATCAGACAGTTCTGGAGTTTGCTGCTCAGATGGCCAACGTGGAATCTGATAACTCAAAGGTTAGTATGACTTACTCTCTTTTTCGTGAAATATGTGCGTTGTGTGTTAATTCTAACGATAGGTTAAATCTAGTCTTAGAATCACATAAAACCATAACAACTCAAAATGAGAATTTAAAAATTGAAACGCTAGCCTAAACGATATCAAGCAAGATCTTAAAGAAAAGCTTAAGGCTGATGCTCAAGATGTAATTGTTCTAAAAGACAAACTGAGTGAGCAGTGTGTTAGGATAGAGCTTATGTATGAGCATGTAGAGGCCTTGACTAAAAACCTTAAAGACAAAGACATTGAGCTAGCTGAAACAAAGGTAAAGGTAGCAGAGGCAAACAGTAAGCTAGAGAAGTTTAGGAATTCAAGCCTAAACCTAGGGAAAGTTTTAGATGCCCAGAGACAATCTAAAAAGCCCGTAGGTCTAGGATTTCATTAAATTCCTCCACCTTTTAATGCAAACTATGTGCCTCAGCCTCAGGAGAAAACTGATAAATCAGTAGACTTAGAGGACACACCTGAACCTTTATCTGAGCCTATAGTAGAAAATACACCTAAGGTGGCTGACACAACCGTCAAGGTTAAGAAAGTCAAATTTGTGACTTCCTCCAGTGAAACACCTGCAGGAAAACATAAAATTGATTGGGCTGATCAGGACGATGAGCCAGTCGCCATAGATGTACATAAGGACCAAGACACTAGTGAGACACCTAAGTCTAAGGGATCACACAAAAAGTCCATAGATAAGATGTCTTGCTTCAGATGTCATGCAAAGGGGCATGTTGCTTCTCACTGTCCACTTATGAAAGCCGATATTACACCTAAGACAGTGAACCCAACACCTGTTAAGCCCTCAACCAATGTGGCGAGAACTAGTAGTTCTCAGAGTACCGAGAAAACTGTGCAGGCCGCACCAAAACCAGTTGTGAAACAAACACCGGTAAAGGTTGGACCAAAGGATGGGGTTAGGACAAATTCACCGAATCGTGTCATTAATCAACCTAGGTCAGCACCTCAACAAGTCTATAGGAGCACAACACCTAGCAGGTCATACACTCCAGTTAGGTCTCATACTCCAGTTAGACAGTACGCACCGGTAAGAGCTCAAGGATCACAGTCAGAAATGCAATATAATAGAAATTATTCTAGAGCTCCACAACAAATGCCTACTCAAAGGCAAAGAGTGAATTTAAATCACTCGGCACCACATCAAACTCCTGTTCAACGACCCAAGTCACCTGAAAGGCGAGATGGGTATTTGAAAGAGTTTAAATATGTGGACGAGAATGGTATAACCAAGTCAGTCATGGCTTGGGTTCCCCGTGATAACTAAACTATTTTCTTTCATGTGCAGGAGATTACCACAGGTCCAAACAATAAGTGGTTCGTCGACAGTGGATGCTCCAGGCACATGACAGGGGAACGAAGTCTCCTTACAGACTTCAAGGGTGGGAATCGGGGGTTTGTATCATTCGCCGGTAACAAAGGAGGAAACATCACGGGTATCGGAGTGGTCACTAATGGGACGATCAGCTTGGACCAAGTTTATCACGTTGATAAACTGGTTCACAATCTCATTAGTGTATCTCAAATCTGTGACAAGAAGAACTCAGTGTTGTTCACGGACACTGAGGCGTTAGTGCTAAAGCCGGGATTCAAAATTCCTGAAGAATGGGTATTGATGCGGGCGCCAAGGAAGAACGACTTGTACATGCTTGATATGAACAAGCCAGAGACTTCGATGGGGCCAATTTGTTTACTATCCAAAGCTTCGGAGACGGAATCGGTATTGTGGCATAGACGCATGGCTCACTTGCACCTAAGGAAGATGAACTACATAACGAAGAATGGACTGGTGCATGGTGTGCCTATGAAGAGCTTTCAGTTCGAGGACAAGTGTCTACCGTGCAAGAAGGGCAAACAACATAAGAAGACACACAAGTCCAAGACTCAGAATTCCATAACCTCAACATTCGATTTGTTGCATATGGACCTTTTCGGACCAATCAACAAAAGGAGTATAGGAGGTAGTTGGTTTTGTTTGGTTATCACTGACGATTACTCACGCTTTTCTTGGGTTTTCTTTTTAGGTACAAAGGACGAGACGGCTTCCAAGCTCATCGGGTTCTTAGACCAAGTGGAGAATTCCTACGGAACAAGGGTTAAAAGAATACGTTGTGATAATGGGACTGAATTCAAAAACACGGTAATTGGTGTATATTGCCTATCAAAGGGCATAGTGCATCAATTCAGTGCACCATATGAACCTCAACAAAATGGGGTGGCCGAACGTAAAAATAGGACATTGATTGAGGCTGCAAGGACTATGCTTTCGGATTCAAAGCTTCCTACCATGTTTTGGGGGGAGGTAGTGAATACCGCGTGCCATATTTTAAACCGAGTCCTTACAGTCAAATCTTTGAACAAAACGTGTTATGAAATTTTGAATAAACGGCCACCTAACTTAACTGGATTCGAACCGTTTGGGGTACCATGCACTCTTTTACGTACAAAACATCAACCGAAGTTTGGTGAAAAGGCTGACGAAGGATACTACCTAGGTTATGTGCCGAACTCACCAAACAAACGGGTTTTTAACAAAACAAATGGTACAGTGGAGATTGTGTATAACATTGAAGTCACAAGTTATACCCATGAACCCCAAACTGGTCCGGAATGGTTATTTGACTATGATAAATTATTTGAGTCATTTAACATTCCTTTGGATGATAATGCAGGTACAATCGAAAAGGACATGGCGACGTTGCATCTGAATGACGATGGCCATACCTTTCCGAGGACTACGTTTGAGTCCACATCCGAGCCTACTGCGACAGTAGATGGATCTCCAGAAGTTGCTGATCCAGAAGCACCTACCACTGAGAATCAGACTCAAGCATCAAGTTCCAACTCTGAGGAAAACGTCCATGAGGAGGAAAATGTAGAAGCTGAGCCTGTTCCCCCATTAGGTGAAATAGGATCTAACTTAGGAGATAATCTAAGGGTTGATGAGATAGAGACCTCTAGGATTAACAAGAACCATCCATTAGAAAGCATCATAGGAAATCCTAACGAGTGTGTGAGGACTAGGAGTAGTTTAAATAACAACACTGTGTTGTTGTCGATGATAAACGACTCCGAAGCTTATCACACACGTCTCTATTCATGTTTCATATCGCAAGTAGAGCCTAAGAATGTGCAAATGGCTCTTAAGGATAACTCCTGGGTTGAAGCGATGCAGGAAGAACTTTCGCAATTTAGGAATAACTCGAGGGGAAGTTGCCATAGGAACCAAATGGGTTTTTAAGTGCAAGAGAGACGATCAGGGTATAGTCACGCGCAACAAGGCTAGGCTAGTTGTAAAGGGTTTCAATCAAGAGGAGGGAATCGATTACAACGAGGTTTTTGCACCAGTAGCAAGGCTGGAAGCCATTAGGTTGTTTCTAGCTTTTGCCTCCTTCAAGGGCTTTAAGGTATATCAATTAGATGTTAAGAGTGCTTTCCTGTATGGGAAAGTGAAGGAGTTGGTGTATGTAGAACAACCGCCCGGATTTACAGATCCAAAATATCCTGATAGAGTATATCGCTTAGATAAGGCTCTATATGGATTGCATCAGGCACCTAGGGCATGGTATGAGACTCTATCCAACCATTTATTAGAGAACGGGTTTGAAAGGGGTAGGATAGATAGTACTCTGTTTGTTAATAGGAAGGGAGAACACTTTATCTTAGTACAAGTGTATGTCGATGATATCATTTTTGGATCATCAAACGAACAGATGTGCAAAGATTTCGAGAAGGTGATGAAGTCGAAATTCGAGATGAGTGCTATGGGAGAGTTAAATTTCTTTTTGGGGTTACAAGTTGACCAGAAGAAGGAAGGGATGTTTATCCATCAGACGAAGTATGTCTATGACATATTGGAACGTTTCGGGATGGAAGGAACAAAATTGACTACCCACTTCAGCACGCCGATTCAAGTGAATCACAATCTCGGACCGGGTACTGAAAGTGATACCGATGTGGATCCGACTTTATATCGGGCCATTATTGGATCACTTATGTATTTAACTGCTTCAAGACCTGACATCATGTTTGCTGTGTGTATTTGTGCTAGGTTTCAAGCGAATCCGAAGGAGATGCATATGAAAACTGTGAAGCGGATTCTACGATACCTCAAGTCGAAACCGAAGCTGGGACTTTGGTATCACGCGGAGGGAGATCTAGAGTTGGAGGCGTTCACGGATTCTGACTACGGAGGATGCAGCTTGACGCGCAAATCAACAACTAGAGGTTGTCAGTTCCTAGGAGGGAGATTGGTATCCTGGCAATGCAAGAAACAAACATCGGTAGCCGTGTCAACGTGCGAAGCTGAGTATGTTGCTGCTGGTAGTTGCTGCTCACAGGTTCTGTGGATACAACAACAATTGCGGGATTACGGTTTGGCTTATACTCAAACTCCCATTAGGATAGACAATCAATCTACAATTGCTATAACCAATAATCCAGTTAAACACAACAAAACAAAGCCCATAGACATTAGGCATCATTTTTTTCGTGATTGTGCTGAAAAGAACTTAATCAAATTGGTAAAAGTGGCAACAGAAGATAATAATGTTGATTTATTTACCAAAGCATTTGATAAGTCACGGTTTGAATATTTAATTCAACTAAATGGAATGCGCAACCCAGAGTAATTTGGCCTTAGTGGTAGTTTATTTTCTTTTATAGAAGTAGTATTTCTTTCTGTTTATAGTAAGTCTGCTAATTTAGGATAGTTTCTATTTTTAGTAAGTTAGTAGGTTATCTTATTTTATTGCTATCTTTTTATGAAAAACAAAAGAAAAAAAGTGAGAAAATTATAAAAACACAAAAAAAGAGAATATCAGAAAAGGAGTTAAGTCTTAGATGCATAGGTTCAAAGTGACGAAAATTAGCACAGTCGTTACAAACTCTAAGTGTTTAGGCTTTCACACATAATGCAACTAAATTCTAAGTGTTATACTTTAGTTTAGTTTGATGTGTTGGTAGGCATAATACATATAGGGAGTCTCAAGGCAAATAAAATATTCAAGAAAAAGTCAAAAGTGTCATTAACTCAGATGTACGACCAATCGGTCTTACTTTTTATGTACAAGACATACAAACTTTGAGTCTAAATGAGGTATGCAAACTTTCTGGGGATGAATGGCAACATCAAATACATCTGAAAATGGAAAGAATAGAAAAATCATATAAAATTAAGAGTCGAAAACATGTAACTTTGTTGTACGTAAGTACAGGCCTGTTGCCTCTGTTTAGATTCGGGTTAGCAGATATGTCTCTTTGTTGTACGTCAGTACAGACCTGTCACCGCTGTCTTGCTAACTTTAAAAATAAACCTTAAGTCAAACTAAGACACTCTGTTGTATGAAAATACAGACCTGTGTCCGATGTTTGTCTTTTAAAGAAAGTTTGCAAATACCAACAAGTTAGAATCTTTGTCTGTGTGCCTTGATCATAAAAGTATGTCTATGTCTGAGTCACGTAAGATAATTTCAAGATAAATAAAAATGCCAAGGGATATTCCAAAATGTAGAATGTTTAAAGAGATAAAATACCAACAATCGACTAAATGAGTATTTCACGACAAACAATCAAAGGAATCAAAAATTCCTAAGTGTGAATGTTTAAGTACCGAAAGTGAGTATCAGACATCGCTATCTGATTGAACCTTTCATAGACTATACTCATCAAAAAGATTTTGTTTAATATTTAGCTTAGTTTGTAAATTTTATAAGTATAGCTTAAGTCTAAGTTAAATTTTTGGTCAAAATTTTATTTTTATTTTATTTTATTTTACCTTAGTTTATTTTATTTTATTTTATTTTAGTTTAGTTTTTACTTAGGTAAAAGGTCAAAAATTCTGAGGGTGCATTCACAGTTGAACTAAATAAACACTGCGTGAAAATCATATGCATAGGATAAAAGAGTTGGCATAGTTTATCTTGTTACACAATACCATTGAAAAGGTTGAAAAAGTTGAAGTTATTTCAAAATTTTTGAAATTTTTCTAAGTGTTGGTGTTATTCGAGTTTAGGACAGACTCGAAACAGGGTTTTCGAATCTGTCAGTAGATTCGAGTCTGGCCATAGATTCGAAGGTAGGTGTTATAAATAGGTAACAGTTCTTGTCATTACTTCTATCTGTTTTCGAATCTACTTCCTCGAATCTATCTTGGCGATCTCGAATCTATTCCTCGAGTCTACCGTTTCTCATATATACGACAATCTGTCGAGTTTATAGCTAAAGTGTTCGATTCTACTCCTGTATCTAGGTATAATCAATTTGATTGTACAAGATTCATGTAGTTTTATACACCATTTTAGGCAAAATCATCGATTTTTTGAAGGTTTAAGGGTCTAAATCGTGTTTTCAAAAATTACAAAGTTTGGACCAATAAATAGTCAAATTAAAGGCACATATCTGTGATTAGTAACTAGTAGGACTAATGAATGTAATTTTCTAAGTCCAAAAAGGTTAAAATCAAGAGATTTGGTGTTTGAGTCGAGTCGACAGTTCGAATCTGTTCCTGAGGTTTCTCGAATCTGTCATTAGACTCGAGAAGGACACTAGATTCGATTCTGTCATCAAACTCGAAAGGGGGACTAATTCGAATCTGTTAAAATTCGAATATGTCTTGTATTTGCATTATTTAATTTAAATTTTATTAAACTTGTAGAAATTTAATTGTGTTGGATTTTGTACTTAAACAAGTTCAAAATAAAACAGATTTGAATTTAAACAAGTTTATTGATTTTTAATGAATCTAATAGTTTATTTTTGTGCAGATATGGCTGTTCGAGCTTTTGTGCCGAAGCACAATATGGTCCTTCACCCCGACCATCATATCCCTGAGGCGCAGGGATTCAGACAAATGCTAGATTTCCTAGTAGAATCTAGGATTGGTTTTGCGTTGTCCCATAATGTTCAGCTTGTTTTACCATATATTCGTCAATTTTATGATCATCTTCAGGTAGACTGCTCTGTCACCCCGACAGTGTTAAGGACAAGAATAGCAGGGCACAAGTTCTGCATCTAGGCTCTCAAGAAGAAGAATCTGGGCCAATCGAGTTTCCTCTGAATATTAGGCAAGCGGCCTTTCAGAGAATGGGTTATAGTCTTGATGTAACAAAGGTTTCTTATATGAAGAGCGGGCTAATCGGCCAATGGAGATTTCTGGCTCATGTCTTTATGGTCTGCTTTGCACCAAAGAAAGCCGGTTTTGACTATATGGTTTCGAAGATCCAATCTGGGATTATCGCGATAGTAATAATCGACCGTTTAGTTTCTCGAAAATGTTTTTCTCCGAATTTGTTCATCAGATCACCGCTCCAGAAAATCAACAATTCCTGCTATATCCGCGGTTCATAATGATGCTTATCAGGCATTTCTTGCCGAATCTGCCTCAGTCAAATGAGATTCAGAGCGTAGCTGTAATGGATAAGAGGATCTTTGCTGATTGTTCCTCGCACAGAGGAAGATTGGTTGTTCCAGTTGAGCGTCCGTTGTTTGGAGCCATCTTGGATAGGAATTTTGAAGCCCCAGATGTTGCCAACTGAGCAGGGGAAGTTGAATTTCAACCAAGACAACCACAACCACAACAACAACAACAACAACAGCCACCGCGTGCTCAAAGGCGAAGACAAAGACCATCCGCGAGTCAAACTCAGGCGTCTAGGCCTTCTACGAGTCAGCAACCAGAGGTGCAGGAAGCCGGGCCGTCAAATGTCCCAAATGAAGCTGATCAATTGTGCCAAACGCTAAATGAAATTTGGGAGGCAGGTCCTCATGCTAACGAAGATATAGCTGCAGCATTGGTGGGTGAATTACTTGAGCCTCCTGAGGGAGAGGAAGATGTGTTAAGAGATGTTGATGAATATGTGCCAGAACAGACTGGTATTGATGACTCATCATCTGCAACCGAATCCGAGGAAATGGAGGAAATTGAAGTAGAAGCTCCTGAATCAGTGTCTACTGAACCTCATGTTCAAATAGGAACATATGGATCAAGGTTGGTAGTTAACGAAGAAGCTTCGAGGAGTCGAGTAATAAGAGAGGCTGATGAATCAGATTTTGAAGAAGAAGAGATTGCTCCTTTAGTGACGAGGCAACGGGCCAAGCGTCATCGATTCATGCAAGGATCATCTTCTGCATCAACAGATCAACCAGAAATTCAGCAATCTCAAAACACTCAACCTCAAGAACCTCAAACCACCTTTCCACCACTCCACCTCAACATGAACCATATATTCCATCTCCAATCATTCCTACTCTAATACAGTCAATTCCTTCAACCTCATCATCATATGCCGACAATCAACGATTTCTGCAGCTTAAGGCTCGTGTTGACTTCCAGAATGTCTAAATCTGATGCCTAACCCAGGCAATCGGTGAAATTCAGACGCATAATGCAAATCTTGATAAAGAGAATGCTGATTTGAAGAAGATTGTGGAACAAGTTCAGGAAGAGAATGTAGAGTTGAAGACGTTTGTCTGCGATCAGGCTGCTGAGATAAGGACGATGCGCTCCCTAATAGAGCAATTAATGAAAAATTTACAGGCTCAGGGGGAGACGTCGTGCCGTGATCAGAATGTACAGAGGCCGAGAGATGGTGATGATGAAGACAACCAGGCAATGATCCCAGCCCTAAAAGTCAGAATGAGCCAGTAGATTTTTCTGCTGCTCAGACTGCTCAATCTCAGGGGGAGCCTAGTCTAGCAGAAGGAGAAGTAGGAGAAGCTAGTTCATCTAAGCCTACAAATTTTGAGATTAGTGAGATGATCGATGCTCTCATGGATCTTAATGATGATCCGATGGATTTAGGTTTTGATTGTGAAGATGAAGAGCTAGAAGAGGGTGAGTTTGTACCTGAAGAGATAGTTGACTGGCAATCAGATGACGAGGTATGTGCTGATGACGATGATGAAGCTGATGAGATCATCGTACAGCAGAATCCTATCACTGATACATACGTGATAGATGGGAATGATATTGTTAACGTAGAGGTTGTGAATGCTGCGTTAAACGTTGAGCCATCAGTAGAGGAACCAGCCACAGAACTAACAAATGAAGAGAAAAGAAAGTTATGGTTCAGAGCTGAAAAGAAGGAGTTAGAGCTTAAAAAGAAAATGAGGGTGCCGGGTACTGGGAAGTTGTCTGCACGCATATTAAGCTGGTTCTTTGATCGAGAACTGCAGCTATTTATAACTAAGAAAAAAGACGGGCTCCAGTATCTGAGGCGAACTCTAAAAGCTTTCAATTCACTGCCAAAGATCGAGATCACAGCGTTAGCATGGAAAGATCTGATTGACATTGGCAATGATCCCTACGCAGACGTCATTACAAGAATCATAAGAAAAGAGGGAAGATCAAGGAAGTTTGAGCGACTGAATCCAAGGGTTGGAAAAAGAGTAGAAGATCCTTCACGTATTGATCCTCTAACTGGGCGACCTTGGATGAGGATCCATTACAAACCAGTAAGATGTCTTAGGAAGGTGCCTCTCAAGCCTATGCCACAGAATGTCTTGAAGAATCTGCATTGGTGGTATGCTGAGACTGAGACTGGAGAAGCGGTCATGGAAGACTTTGAAGAAAAAGTTATTCTTAGAGTTTACGATCCTCTTCACCTGGTAAACCTTTCTAGAGATGATCTTCATATTTTGCATGCTTGTAAGATTTCTAGTGATGCTCATATGGATAGCGAAGCTAGGAAATATGAGAATGTAGTCAAAGTATGTGTTGAAAAAGGCTTGTATGCTGGAAGTAGTTTGAATAAATAATAAACAAAGTTCTTAATCAAATGTGAGAATTATGAGAAGCTATCGTCAAGGGGGAGTCTGTTGGTACATCCTGTGTGACGATAGCAGTCTAAGTGATCCTACATTGGGATTCTAGCAAGTGTTTGTTATATATATTTATATATGGTTGATAGTTATTATTGCTTGTGTGTTTGAACTTGATGCAACATATTACAAGAAGTTCAAACATAAAGATCAATGATAAAATCAATCATAAGGTAAAAACATAAGCTTCAATACTATGTTAAGTATGTGAAATACTAGATTCGAATTATATAAGGGTTGACATTCGAATCTGTGATAGATTCGAATGTGGGACTAGATTCGAATGAAGGCAGATTCGAGAGTGTTAGTGAGAGCAAACTCGAATGGGCCTTGGGCCAGATTCGAGTTTGGCCCATAACAGACTTGAATTAGCCTCTATAATTAGGGATAGACTCGAAATATTATCAGACTTTTTGCAGAATTCGTGAGTGATTAAGCAAAAGGTGATCTCGAGTTTATCATCAGTGTTAGTGCCGTTTCGGAGAGAATCAGTTCGTAGGATCGTTCGTGTGTCGTTCGTTCAGCCTCTGATAGTCTCCGTGTTTCGTGTGTGAGAGTTGTTTCCGTCTACCCGTTAACGAGGATTCCGCACTCGTTGACGGTTCCGCGTCTAGATAGATCTCGTAGTGGTAGACCTTACAGTTTGTGCAAAAACAGTAGACACGAAAGAGCGGTTGGCACCCGAATCAAAAAGAACTCGTGCAGGCAAGGAATTTACAATAAACGTACCCGTGACCACCTCCGGATTTCCCTTGCCTCCTCTGCAGTAATTTGAAAAGCACGAGCCGGTGCCCTTGGTGGCTGACCCCGGCGGTTAACTGAACCACCGCTTGAACCTCCAGAAGATCGTGTTGATGATGGAGCAGCAGCTGCTGGAGGATTCTTCCTACAGTTCCTACTATAGTGTCCCCACACCCCACACTTATAGCAAGCATCTCCTTTCCTTGAGCATTCACTCTGAAAATGGCCCAGCTCCCCGTAGCAAAAACAAGCACGTCCATTAGTACACTTGCCACAGTGCTCCAGATGACACTTATTGCAATATTGCGGCTCGGTGTTGATGGAATAAGCACGAGCACGACCAGATGACCTAGACTGTCGGCGATAAGACTGTTGCGGCGAGTACTGCGATGAGCGAGAAGATCCCGAGTATCCTCCTTCACGCTGGCGTTTCGGCGGTGACGGTTGTGTTGGGTTGGTGGAAGCAGCAGCGGACCCAATTGAGTAACCCGACATAATTAGAATCTGTTCTACATTTCTGGCAGCCTCAAGTAAACCTGCAAATTTAGGATAGCGAACGTTACTCATAACTCTCCTGATCTCAATATCCAGACCAGCCTCGAACCTGGTTACTTTCCTTTCTTCAGTATCCACCTGATGAGGCACAAACAGACTCAGCCTCGTGAATTCCACAGCATATTGGGACACAGTCTTAGTCCCCTGCATCAGCGCCATAAACTTCGCTTCCAACCTTCGGCACTCATCAACCGGACAGTACTGCTGAGTGAATAAGTCCGTGAACTCAGCCCAAGTCATTACGGAAACCTTCTCCAACGTCAAAGCATTTACCATAGCATTCCACCACATAATCGCATCATTGGTGAACATAGCGGTAGCTTACTGAACCATGTCCTTCTCAGCACAGTCGCTGATTTGGAATGTCCGTTCGGTTGCTGTTATCCATTCAAGTGCGGTAACAGCGTCTCCCAGTCCATTAAATTCTACCGCACCATTTCCCTTAAAATCCTTGAAACGACAGCCTCTGGGTTTGTTAGATGACCCAGTGTTGTCATCTTGTTCATCATTGTTGCCCCCTTCCTTTTCCTTATTCTTTCTCTTATCCTCCCTTCTCTTAGCTTCGGCCTCATCTCGAACCCGAAACTGGTCTTGAATCATCTTGTTCTGCTCAGCCATTTTGGCTAGCATCATCTCCCTTGTTTCTTCAGGTGTCATTCCTCCTCCAGACATGTTCTGAAATAATAAACATATAACTTGTTTAGTAACATGTCATTAATTTAACGACACCACCCATTTGTCCCGTATGATAGTCAATTTCCTATGATTACTATATCGTAACCTATCTTAGTTCAGATCATTACTTAGTACCAATACATGTCATCACTTAATGTTTGAGATCAAGACCTCACGGACACTTGAATCTCAAACTATTGCTCTGATACCATCTCGTGTGACACCCTTGCCACAACAACCACCATTTACCAAAACACCCAGGATTAATCATCCAACACAATTACATAATGATTTGATAACCTAATTTAAGTGTGGAAGCATTAAAATAGATAATTAAAGTAGTGCAACAGTGTCAATCACCCTACGGTGCTACAAGGTACCAGGTCTAAGTCTACACACCCAATTAAATTATTACAACATCCAGAATATAATACATTACTGTCCCAAAGCATAATTACCGATTTAGTAGAAGGAATCTTCCAAGAACTTCTCACACGACCTAACTAGAAGGTCCAGCTGCAGATTTGCCCTTTCCTGTAAAAATAAAGCAACTGAGAGGTAAGCGAATGCTTAATGAATACACAGATTACGCATTTTATAAATCTTTATGAAGCCCCAAGGGTAACACCGATGACAAACATCGTATACCCTCTTCGTACACCAAGAACGGAACCAGAGCCACAGCCCCTTCGAGCCCAAAGCTCGGCATTAAACATACCATCTGATACAAACGTACGTTCGGGGATGATATACTGCCTACCAGAACCTCGGAGGGATCAGCTCCAGGTCATATAGCGCAGTAACAACGGAGTAATTGATGCGACCCACCGGTCCATCACTAGATGCACAACAATCGAACGGACATGCAACAAGTATGAATGTGCATCCAAATCTACGCAACTTAGAAGAATTCCAAACAATAAATGAAGCAACAGGTCTCAGCAGGCAAAGCTAACATATAACAGATATAAACATGTGAAATCTAATGTACTCACAGTGGGTGCGTTAGTTAATTATAATCAATATTATTTCTCCTCGGGCTTTCAACCGGATCCTCAATGTACCCCACTGTGGGTTAAACAACACCACAAGGGACCTGTTAAATCAGTTGCAACAATATTTCAAGTAAAAAAAACCGTTTAAATCCATAAAACCAAGTTTCGTAAGTTTTGCTATATTTTTCCCCCATTTCGGGTCCATGTCCAAATTCGAACCACAACTAAGTTTGAACCCAACTTAGGTTCAAACCTTATCTTTGGAATATCTTTTGTTATTTATGTGTTGTCTATGTGTTTCATTCAATATATTCGAGTTTGGAGAGTGAGTTTTCAATTTTAGGCATTAAACTCGAATTTAAGGGGCTAAATTCGAACCCCCCCTTCGAATTTGAGGACTAAACTCGAACCCATGGGGTTAAATTCGAATATCATTTGAATTTAGGGGCTTAAATTCGAAATCCATGGTGTCAAACTCGAATACATGCTCGAATTTAGTACAAAAATCGAGTTTGTTCTTGCATTTCGACTTTGTTCTTGGCATCCTCGAGTTTGTTCATCTTTACAGCTTAAATCATACATTTCTATGCCTAAAATCATGAATATGTTAAGTATCAAGCCTAGATTCGATTATATTACGCATACTCTATCATATTCTAGCTAAAACTCAAGCAAAATCGGCTTTATTCATGCAAGAAATGACAAATTCGAATTTCATGTTTTCAAAATCGAGATATATAAACTTAAAAGGGTCGATTCTTACCTCAATTCGTACGAAATCAAGAATCCAACCGTAGATTGTTGTAGTACTCCTCGAGATCTTTCCGATGACGTATAAATATGGATAATCGGTCGGTCGGTTTGAGAGATAATCTAGAGAGAAGTAGAGAGAGTTTCTAGAGAGAGAGAGAGTGTAGAGAGAGAGTGAAGAGTGTGAAATGAAAGGCTTTTAGCCTTTTTATTCCCTTCTTTCCCATTTTGCTCATTTCACCCCTGAACTTAACCGGTTCCATAAAATACTGATTTATTCTTAAATTTATCATTACTAACTTTTATAATTCATAATACTCCATAATAATAATTATTAATTCTCAAACTTCGTAACTTCTTAAAATAGCAACAAACTTTTAAATATCTCAAATGCTTAATCATTGCTCATATTTCAACTTAATTATACTTTTTCCATCTAAATAAATCCGGATTACAGTAATTGAATTCGAGGATGTTACACACACAGACGTGTTTTTTTAAAAAAATTAAATATTATAACAAACACAAATAAATCACCAATCCGAATGATTTTAAGATAAAAAATCTTCCTTTCACGAATTTGTGATTAAACAAGATGACGTTCACTCGAAAGAATATAGTATCAAACATGATTTAACCACAAACGCATCAAAAAGGATGATTGTTAAGATTAAATAGATGTGTTCTTCAAAGAACACGAAGAACAATCAAGAACACACAATATTATTCATAGGAAAAACATTTCATAACTATAAAACCGCATTTTAAGTATGAGAAACAACATAACGGTAAATCAAGAACACTTTAAAACCAACCTTAAGCTATGATACCAATTGTAATTCCCAAATTTGATCAAGCAGTCAACCAAGTTCATATTAACATCTAGACTATGAAGAACAATATGAATATCAACTCACAACAATATAATATGAAAGATAAAATCTCTGATTAATTCCAAAAGGTCAAACAATAAATATTCGTAACTTTGGAAACCGTACACTATTCTTTTTATAAGCATATCAATTGTACATTGACTGAAACACAACAACCACTTAGACTCATGGTTTGACATTTTAAGGTCCTTGACCCATTTACATCAAAGTTTAAGTCTTCACATTTTAGACACAAAACTAAGTCTCACTTATTACAAAATAACCCCTGAAACTATCACAACTCTAGATCTAACAGATGATCTACCTATGAAGTAATCCTTCCAATAGATGAGAGGTAACGGTTTTTTGGTCTTGTTGAGGAGGATCAAACACAATGAGGTGTTTATCGGGTTGAGTATAAATAAAATGAAAATGAGAGGGGTATAAAATGAAAGGAATGTGAGTGCATCAAGTCATTTTGATAAAAGTGAGACAGATGGAGCTTTAATTTAAAAATGATATTAAGATCTTGAGGGGAGAGAAATGATTAAAAGAAAAAATAAAATCCTATCCAAACTGATAAATAAGCGGGTTTCTACATATGCTACTGAGTTGCTTCTTAAAAAGGTGACTGTTTCATTTCTCACAAAGATTTACTACATAATCTATCGATTTCTCAATTGGAGATAACTGATAATGAAACAATAGGACATCCTCTCCGTTCTCCAAACATTGTTTGATTGCACATTGTGTCTAGATCCTATTGATTATACACTATTTAGGACACTTATTAAGTCATGTGTGTGTGACATTCAAATGTTTGTCTAACGGGACAAAGCATAAACAACTACAGTGGTGCTTAAAATAAGTACTTCACAATGATTAGTTGGTGATCCTGTGAGTGTTAACATCATGCCTGCACTAAACATAGGACACATAGTTTATTTATATCGTGATAGGAAACCTAAACGTACCTGATTGTTATTTCCCCTGTACTTCTTATTTAATGTCAAAGGTTGCAAAGCCTAATAAGTATTTATGATGATGAAAAGCAGACATTCATTTTTCAAAAGGGAGTAAGCATCTTGCCAAGAATATCTTGGAGGTTTACACGATAATGAAGATTCTCTTAATCATGATGAGCGGAGAATAAGTCTATGTTATAAGGAAGAAAATATTTAAGGCTGAAAGAAATCTAGTATAGAAGAATTCAGGGGGAGAAACAAAAATAGAAAGATAGTTTCAACCAGATAGAAAGCTGTCACACCCTGCTACCCCGGTTGGCAGCGAGGCGTGACGAGTGCAGAAGCGTAACCATAATCATAATGAACGACCACTATATGGACGTTTTTAAAATACATCGTTAAAGCTTTAAAGCATAGCAATGTTTTACATAGACTGATATGAGTAAAGGAGTTCGCAATATATACAGAGATTTAATTACATAATTAAAATATCCAAAATAATGCAGCTAAATCTCCGTTAATTTGAATATGCATGCGACTCCATGGATGCGGAAGCTTGAAAGTAAAATACGTCCGAGGCATACTTGCCTTTCCTGAAAATACACGCTAAAAGACGTCAACAAAAACTGTTGGTGAGCTCATAGGTTTACACGTAAATCTGACTCGTATGTACAACAATAATAGAGGTTGAATTTATAAAATCATAAATTCCTTGTTATGTATTACATATAAACCATCATGCAACCGAAGCTTAATTTAAGATAAGTTTTTGCTCTGTGCAGTATTCCCATACGTAATACCGTTTGTTGAATATATATGCACCCGCTGTTAGCCGATCCAACTAACCCGAGTGGGGGACATGACTTCCAATAGATCTATCCACAATATATTCGCGCTTACAAATAAATGCAATTAACGGTTCATGATATCAGAGCTAATGGAACCCAATGTGTAATACATAATAGAAATGAAGATATTTCCGTGTCCATATAAAAATGAAGCATGTATTTCATCCCCAAAATATAACAGTGTGAAAATAGGGGCTATGAGAACTCACCGAACTTGTGATGGCAAAATATGCGTAAAAATGCAAGTTTGCGTTGTTTGATGGGTGATGAAACCGGAGGTGTTTAACCGAGTCCTAAATGATAATAAGGACTTAATATCACCAATATATGATAATATGTATATTTATAGATTTTTATGTCTTAAATCACCCAACATTACAAGTTTATAAATAAAATTCGCTTAAAACGTCAAGTTTATATATATATAATTTTCCAGCTTTTTCGGAGGTTTTTCGGCCTAGTTTGAGGCTGTTTTTGACCAAGCTCCAAAATGTTTTAGACTTTGGTTTTCTAGGATATTAAACTACTATATACAAAGGATTTTTAGAATTAAGAACGGCCATTTTTCGAGTTGTTTAGGTTGGTGAAAAAGCTCGTTAAAAACGCTATGTTGGCCATTTTTGAGCTGTCAAACTTTCGGTTTCCCAAATAATTTCTGGAGGTCTTAAACTTCAAAATAAATTATGAAAAATTTCAGATCTATAGTTAAGACATAGATCTAACTTTTGAGACAAGAATCAACTCATTTCGTTGAGTTATGAATTAGTTATGATTTTTCGAAGTCGATATAAATTTTCTGCCGAAAATCCGTAGTTTATAAACTTGAAACAACTTATGATTCTTGTTGTTTATTCAAAGACTACTTGTATAAAAGTCATAAAAGTTATATAACACATGTTTTCATAATATTAACATGTTTATAATGTGTTCATATATTCATATGCACATTTAAAGAAACAACTTAAAAATAAAAACTAGAAACTTATAAACTTGAGTTTTTATGTAACTTGTTGTTGTTGGTGATTATATATATTATGCAAGACTTATATAAACATAGTTATAAGATGAAATAAGTTAGTATTTACTTACTTTGATGTATTTGGAAGATGATTTTGAGTAGAAATTGAAATTCTTGCAAGGTATGCACCAAAACTCTTGAAGAACACTAAGAACACTTGAAGAACACTTGAATGAAGAATTTTGGTGATGTGTGTGTATGATGGCCGGATATTATAGGAGAGAAATGAGAGGTTTTTGGTGTGTTTAAAATGAATGAAAGACTTCTCTATTTATAGAGGAAATTTGGTCTTTCAAATGATGAAAGGCATGGGAGACAAAAGTTGAGTGCACTTTTTAACAAAATGATGGTGTTTAAAGTAATATTATTTAAATAAAAGTCAAACTCTAATTCAACACATGCCTATGGCCTTAAGGCCGGCCCTCATGTGTATATACATGTATTTCCATTTTTTTTTGTATAAATGTATTTAGAAATGTATTCTTGTATTTTCCTTTTCTTGAAATTTTATAAATTCTTATGGATGAATTGTTTTAATTAATTGTTTTAGTCTTGCATAATTAATGTTAAGTAATTGTATTAGTGTATGATTAGTGTCACTAATCATAATTTAATTATATACTTAGTTGAATTAATCCCTCAATCGTAAATCGATCGGATTAATTGATTTCCCGATTCATCGCACCGATGAATTTGATTCAAATTGAGTTGAATTTTCTAATAAACCTTGTTAATCACTTGATTAATTTCTAATGACCACTGATTACGCTATAATTGACAATTAAATACAGATTAGGGCATCATTGCTAACCTGGTTTAGTGCCGGATGTTACAGTCTCCCCCTGTTAAGGGAATTTCGTCCTGAAATTAGCTCGTGTTCTCCACTTCTTGAGTACTTGAGAACAGGTGAGGGTATTTTTCCCGGAACTGATCATCGCGTTCCCACGTAAACTCAGGACCTCGCTTAGAGTTCCATCTGACTTTTATTATCGGGATCCGACTGTGCTTTAGTTTCTTGACTTCTCGGTCCATTATTTCTACGGGTTGTTCAATGAAGTTCAACTTATCGTCTAATTCCAACTCGTCCATGGGTATAACGAGTGATTCATCAGCCAGACACTTCTTAAGATTGGACACGTGGAAGGTATTATGAACGTTACTAAGTTCTGGGGGCAGATCGAGTCGGTAAGCTACCGGGCCAATTCTTTTGGTGATCTTGAATGGTCCGATATAACGAGGATTGAGTTTTCCTCGTTTCCCAAAACGGATTACGCCCTTCCAAGGCGAGACTTTTAACATTACTTGATCTCCCTCTTGGAACTCCAAATCCTTCCGTCGAATGTCTGCATAACTTTTCTGTCGATCCCGCGCGATCTTTAACCGGTTACGAATCTGGGCTATCTTTTCTGTAGTCTCCTGGATGATTTCCGGTCCAGTAATCTGACTATCTCCTACTTCAGCCCAACAAAGAGGTGATCGACACTTTCGCCCGTAGAGTGCCTCGAATGGGGCGGTCTTAATGCTCGAGTGATAGCTGTTGTTATAGGAAAACTCGACTAATGGCAGGTGCCTGTCCCAACTTTTGCCAAAATCGATGACACATGCCCTTAACATGTCTTCCAAAGTCTGAATCGTCCTTTCACTCTGACCATCCGTTTGCGGGTGATAGGCTGTGCTCATATCTAAGCGTGTACCCAGTGCTTCTTGCAATCACTGCCAAAATCTTGATGTGAACCGGCTGTCCCTGTCCGATATAATTGATACTGGCACTCCATGCCTTGAGACGACTTCTTTAAGATAGATTCGTGTTAACTTATCCATCTTATCAGTCTCCTTGATTGGAAGGAAATGTGCGGTTTTGGTAAGTCGATCCACAATCACCCAAATAGTGTCATATCCTCCAGAAGTCTTTGGCAGCTTGGTGATGAAATCCATGGTGATGTTTTCCCACTTCCACTGGGGTATTTCTGGTTGAACTAGCAATCCTGATGGTTTTTGGTGCTCAGCCTTAACCTTCAAACATGTTAAGTACTTGCTGACGTAGGTAGCAATGTCAGCCTTCATATTTGGCCACCAGTACATTCCTTTCAAGTCGTGATACATCTTATCTGACCCTGGATGAATAGCATATCTTGTCTTATGTCCTTCATCTATGACCAGCTTCCTTACTCCTCCGAGTTTTGGTAACCAAATTCTGCCCATGAAGTATCGACATCCATCTGGCTTGATTTCAAACTGCTTATGCATCCCTCTCAAGGCTTCATCCAGTAGATTACCCTCCTTGACTGCTTCTTCATGTGCCTTGCGGGCTTGAGAGTGTAGGTTTGACTGTATATTCATGACCAAAGCTCGAACTCTTAATGGCTTAACCCGTTCCTTTCGGCTTAGGGCATCAGCCACGACATTCGCCTTCCCTGGATGATAACGAATTTCGCAGTCATAATCGCTAAGTAGTTCAACCCAACGACGCTGTCTCATATTTAGCTCTTTCTGATTTAGAATATGCTGAAGGCTTTTATGGTCTGTGAACACCGTGCATTTAGTTCCATACAGGTAGTGCCTCCATATTTTGAGAGCAAACACCACTGCTCCAAGCTCTAAGTCATGAGTCGTATAATTCACCTCCTGAATTTTGAGCTGTCGTGATGCGTAGGCAATGACTTTATCCCTTTGCATGAGCACACAACCTAATCCATTGTGTGAGGCATCACAGTAGACCACAAAATTTTCAGTCCCTTCAGGTAAGGACAGAATTGGTGCACTACACAATCTTTGCTTTAACTGCTGAAACGCCTTTTCTTGCTCTTCACCCCAGATATACTTCACATCCTTCCGAGTCAATTCTGTTAAGGATCCTGCTATCTTTGAGAAGTTTTCGATAAATCGCCTATAATAACCGGCAAGTCTTAGAAATTGGCGGATTTCCGTGGGGGTTCTAGGAGTCGCCCAGTTCTTTATGGCCTCGATTTTTGATGGATCAACCTGGATTCCCTGGCTGTTGATCACATGTCCAAGGAATTTAACTTCTCGCAACCAAAATTCACATTTTGAAAATTTGGCGTATAACTGTTCCTTTTCTAACAACTCCAAGATCAGCTTGAGATGTTGCTCATGCTCCTCCTTATTTCTGGAATAGATGAGAATATCGTCTATGAACACTATTACAAATTTGTCCAGATATGGTTTACACACTCGATTCATGAGGTCCATGAATACGGCTGGTGTGTTGGTCAAACCGAATGGCATTACCTGGAATTCGTAATGTCCATATCGAGTTCTGAATGCTGTCTTGGGTATGTCTTCTTCCCGAACCTTTACTTGATGATAACCAGATCGCAGATCAATCTTAGAGTAGAAGCTAGATCCCTGTAGTTGGTCAAACAGGTCATCAATTCTGGGGAGAGGGTAGCGATTCTTTACCGTTAACTTGTTTAGCTCTCGGTAGTCTATGCACATTCTGAAGGATCCGTCTTTCTTTTTCACGAACAAGACCGGAGCTCCCCAAGGTGAGGAACTTGGTCGAATGAATCCTTTATCCATCAACTCTTGTAGTTGATTGGATAGCTCTTGCATCTCAGAAGGGGCGAGTCTATATGGGGCTCTTGCGACCGGTGCAGCTCCCGACACCAAATCGATTTGAAACTCTACTTGCCTAGTTGGCGGAAGTCCAGGCAAATCTTCCGGGAAGACCTTCGGATAGTCACAAACCACTGGAATATCCTCGAGTCGCTTCTCCTCCGACTCTTTTTCTACAATTTGCACCAGTACTGCATGACAACCTTTCCTAAGGCACTTTAATGTTCTTAGGCCGGATATGACATTCAACTGTCGGTTCTTTCTTTCTCCTTGGACTGTTAGGAACTTCTTCTTGTGGAGTGGTATCCGTACCACTTTCTTACCGCACAAAATCTCGGCATGATTGTGTGATAACCAATCCATACCAACTACTACATCAAAACTTCCGAGTTCTATAGGCATCAAAACTTCAGTGTGCATTCCTAAATGATACTACTTGCCTCTATTATTTTACCGTCAGCCAGTTCTATAGTATAAGAGTTGTCTAAGGAAAAAGGAGTGGCATTCAATTGCTTACTAAACTTATCAAATATAAAGCTCCTATCAGCCCCAGTATCAAAGAGTACGTAAGCATAAATGTCATTTAAAAGAAACGTACCTGATACTACGTGGGGATCTTGACAAGCGTCACCTGCTCCTAACACAAAAGCTCTCCCCTGAGCTCCTCCACCATTCCTCAATTTCGGGCACTCACTCTTGAAGTGCCCAGTAACTCCACATTCAAAGCAGCCTCTTTGATTTCCGCCATTGACACCCGGGGTTCCAAACTTACAGTCTTTGGTCATATGGCCAATACGCTTGCATTTTCCACAAGTTGGGCAGGGACCCTTGTTGTGATGAAAGGTGCATTGGGTGCAGTAAGGCTTGGTACCCGTGTAGCCTTTTCTTGGCTCAGGCCCTGCTACGTAGGCCTTGATAGTCTCGGGCTTCTTGGATTGTGAACCCGTATTCTTCCCAGACTTGTCTTCCCACTTTCTCTTGTTTTCCCCGGCTTTGGCTTCATTCCTCCGGGACACTTGATCCATTAAATTGTTTGCCATCCTGATGGCATCCTGTATGGTGGATGGGTTGGAGGCAGTGACATTACCTTGAATTTGAGGAGCGAGTCCCCAAATGTAACGTTCGATCTTTTTGTACTCCGGGGTCACCATCTGAGGGCACAGAATGCTCAGTTCATGAAATCGGTTGGTGTACCCCGCTACATCCGTTCCCTTCATCGACAGGCTCCAAAACTCCGATTCCATCTTCTGGAGTTCGTTTCTCGGACAGTACTCGTCTGTCATCATTTGCTTCAATGCGGACCATGTGAGCTGGTAGGCTTCATCAATACTTACAGACTGGACATAGGAATTCCACCATGTGAGGGCGCTATCCTGTAGAGTGTGAGTAGCGAACATCACCTTATCTCCTTCAGCACATCCGCTGACACGAAAGACAAATTTTAACTTCTCGAACCACCGTATCAAGCCAACGGCTCCCTCGGTTCCGTTGAAGTACCGGGGTTTGCAACTTAAAAATCCTTTAATTCCACACCCTTTTGCGTGGATTTCCGTTCCTCCCGTGGTGCGACTAGCACCACCATCTCCATTAGCTGAGCTATTCCTATTTGCCTCATACGTGGCTATAGCGGCAGCCACTCTTTGTGCGACCAGCTCTTCAATGTCGGCAGCGTTCATTGCTCGTTTCGGTGGCATTATCTAAAAATTTTAAAGAAAAAGCATAGTGTAAGAAGTTGAATCTTAAAGAGATAAATTTTCCTTAAAGCACAATACTATAATCATCAAACACAATTTCATAAATAACTTGCAATTTTTCATTAATCATTCGAAATTTTCTTACATTAGGGGCGGGTTATTACCCGAAAATTTTTGTCCTATACTATTACATGATATTTTTCCTACTATTACAAAGATAGATAGAAGTGCCCTAAGTGTGGGAGTGATCAGGGGTCTCTCCCTTTTCCATCGCGTTGAGGCGCTGAGTCAGCTCCTCGATCCGAGCATGGCTTTCGGCTAGTTGCTGTCGAAGCTCATTCAGGCCATCCTGTTGGATGGTGAGAGCTTGCTGGTTAGCCCAGTAGATGTTGGAGTTTTGTAACTCCTCCCGCTCTAAACGAGCGGTCATCCCTCCGATATCTAGGTTAAGTGACCGGATTTGGTGATCATGCCTGGTCGACCGTGCTACCAAAAGTGGTATGGTCTGATCGGCGGTTTCCTGAGTGAGTGGTGAGATAGATGCGGAGGATGGTCCTCCAATCTCAAAGTTGGGAGGAACTCCCTGCATCTGCCTCCATTCGTGGAGGGTCTCCAGTATCCAGCTCCATCGCCGGGCGTCTACCCGTCGGTAGGGGTAGGGGTGTTATTCGGGTGGTTTTTCGGTTATTCGGTTTATTCGGTTTGGGTTATTCGGTTAGGGATACCTCAACCAACTCACCCACAAACCAAACCATTACTATTTGGGTTAATTGGTTTTCGGTTTAATTGGGTTCGGGTAATACGGTTTGGGTTTCGGTTTACCAAACCGAATAAAACATCATATATATTTTTACCAAACGAAATAAAATTACAAACATCAGTACATTATGAACCACACCAATTCACCAAGTATACTTTTTTCAATTAACTACACTTCCTTTAGGAACAAATAGATACATCGATTGATAAAATGAACACGCATCGTAAGTGTGTAGCGACTGTAGCCGATGTCCCCCACCCCAAATAATGAAATCCTCTAGGAAAAAATAGATACATCGATTGTTAAAATGAACACATGCTCGTTGAGGTACCTGTTTCGTTGTTGAGTCTCAACTCACGAGGTCGAAGTCTCGGTTCTCGGACAGAGATGGGGAGAGCAGATCGTCAGTTTTGAGGTCGAACAGAGGAGGAACCCACACCAAATCTGCAAGAAAGAGATCGCCAATTTGGTTGTGAGTTGTGACTTGTGAGGCGGTGGCTGTGAGGACTGAGGAAGTGAGGAGCATGAATACGTGAGTGGTACTGGTGAATGGTGAGTAAACCCTAAGGTGGGTATTTGGGTTTTTAATTTAGTGGGCTGGAATTTTGAAAAAATTAGATGGGCTGCTACTGTGAAGAAGTAAAGATACATATAAAATATAAATTGGTTCATTTCTTAATCGGTTATTCGGGCCCCAACCGAAAATAAAAATTAAAAACCAAACCACCCAAATAACCATAACCAGTTTTCGGTTTTAGCCGAAACCCGAAACCGAATAATCCAAACCGAAACCCCAATTCGGTTTTTGGGTCGGGTGGTGGGGCATTGGGCTGGGGAGTCGGGACAGGAATAGACTCCCTTCTTGGTGGGTTCACCCGCTTTCGGGGTGTGTACAACATTTTGGGGCCGTTAGGGTAAGGCCTATACGGCTTATATGACGGCTCGGTTGGGTGGTATGGGACGCGAGCAGGGACCGTTGGGGGTAATGGATCTTCTTCCTCCATCGGCTCCTCTTCCGTCTCCTCCATTGGATCTTCCGAGGGGTCCTCTTCTTCCGATGTTTCTGCTTCGTGGAAAATTTCAGTGGTCGTGGGGCTCGCAGGAGTGTACTCCTCCTCTGAATCCGATAAGATAATGGTTTCCGGATGGGACATGATTTCTGCTATCAAGGTCCATTCATAGTCTTTTAGTTAGTTACAAAATATTTTTAAAAATCAGTGAAACTTAAGTGCAGTTATAGTCTAGGGTACTAATGCAACCTAGTTCACTATAACTATGGCTCTGATACCAATCTGTCACACCCTGCTACCCCGGTTGGCAGCGAGGCGTGACGAGTGCGGAAGCGTAACCATAATTATAATGAACGACCACTATATGGACGTTTTTAAAATACATCGTTAAAGCTTTAAAGCATAGCAATGTTTTACATTGACTGATATGAGTAAAGGAGTTCGCAAAATACAGAGATTTAATTACATAATTAAAATATCCAAAATAATGCAGCTAAATCTCCGTTAATTTGAATATGCATGCGACTCCATGGATGCGAAGCTTGAAAGTAAAATACGTCCGAGGCATACTTGCCTTAATTTCCTGAAAATACACGCTAAAAGACGTCAACAAAAATTGTTGGTGAGCTCATAGGTTTACACGTAAATCTGACTCGTATGGACAACAATAATAGAGGTTGAATTTATAAAATCATAAATTCCTTGTTATGTATTACATATAAACCATCATGCAACCGAAGCTTAATTTAAGATAAGTTTTTGCTCTGTGCAGTATTCCCATACGTAATACCGTTTGTTGAATATATATGCACCCGCTGTTAGCCGATCCAACTAACCCGAGTGGGGGACATGACTCCCAATAGATCTATCCACAATATATTCACGCTTACAAATAAATGCAATTAACGGTTCATGATATCAGAGCTAATGGAACCCAATGTGTAATACATAATAGAAATGAAGATATTTCCGTCTCCATATAAAAATGATGCATGTATTTCATCCCCAAAACATAACAGTGTGAAAATAGGGGCTATGAGAACTCACCGAACTTGTGATGGCAAAATATGCGTAAATATCACTAATATATGATAATATGTATATTTATAAATTTTTATGTCTTAAATCACCCAACATTACAAGTTTATAAATAAAATTTGCTTAAAACGTCAAGTTTATATATATATATATAATTTTCCAGCTTTTTCGGAGGTTTTTCGGCCTACTTTGAAGCTGTTTTTGACCAAGCTCCAAAATGTTTTAGACTTTGGTTTTCTAGGACATTAAACTACTATATACAAAGGATTTTTAGAATCAAGAACGGTCATTTTTCGAGTTGTTTAGGTTGGTGAAAAAGCTCGTTAAAAACGCTATGTTGGCCATTTTTGAGCTGTCAAACTTTCGGTTTCCCAAATAATTTCTGGAGGTCTTAAACTTCAAAATAAATTATGAAAAATTACAGATCTATAGTTAAGACATAGATCTAACTTTTGAGACAAGAATCAACTTATTTTGTTTAGTTATGAATTAGTTATGATTTTTCGAAGTCGATATAAATTTTCTGCCGAAAATCCGTAGTTTATAAATTTAAAACAACTTATGATTCTTGTTGTTTATTCAAAGACTACTTGTATAAAAGTCATAAAAGTTATATAACATATATATAACACATGTTTTCATAATATTAACATGTTTATAATGTGTTCATATATTCATATGCACATTTAAAGAAACAACTTAAAAATAAAAACTAGAAACTTATAAACTTGAGTTTTTATGTAACTTGTTGTTGTTGGTGATTATATATATTATGCAAGACTTATATAAACATAATTATAAGATGAAATAAGTTAGTATTTACTTACTTTGATGTAGTTGGAAGATGATTTTGAGTAGAAATTGAAATTCTTGCAAGGTATGCACCAAAACTCTTGAAGATTACTAAGAACACTTGAAGAACACTTGAATGAAGAATTTTGGTGATGTGTGTGTATGATGGCCGGATATTATAGGAGAGAAATGAGAGGTTTTTGGTGTGTTTAAAATGAATGAAAGACTTCTTTATTTATAGAGGAAATTTGGTCTTTCAAATGATGAAAGACATGGGAGACAAAAGTTGAGTGCACTTTTTAACAAAATGATGATGTTTAAAGTAATATTATTTAAATAAAAGTCAAACTCTAATTCAACACATGCCTATGGCCTTAAGGCCGGCCCTCATGTGTACATATATGTATTTCCATTTTTTTTTTTGTATAAATGTATTTAGAAATGTATTCTTCTATTTTCCTTTTCTTGAAATTTTATAAATACTTATGGATGAATTGTTTTAATGAATTGTTTTAGTCTTGCATAATTAATGTTAAGTAATTGTATTAGTGTATGATTAGTGTCACTAATCATAATTTAATTATATACTTAGTTGAATTAATCCCTCATATCGTAAATCGATCGGATTAATTGATTTCCCGATTCATCGCACCGATGAATTTGATTCAAATTTAGTTGAATTTTTTTATAAACCTTGTTAATCACTTGATTAATTTCTAATGACCACTGATTAGGCTATAATTGGCTATTTAATACAGATTAGGGCATCATTGCTAACCTGGTTTAGTGCCGGATGTTACAAAAGCTAAGCGGAAAAAATATGTGTTCCGTTGAATTATCAAGGGGGAAGAGAATAGAGTTAAAGTGCAAGAGATCAGAGAAAAGTCACAGCTTAAAAGTTCAACATATTCAAGTGATTTCAAGACTGAATCTGAAAGAAGAAATTATTCTACGATCTATACAAAGCTTGTGTTAAAGTGAAGTTATAATCTGGTTCTCAAAGTGATTGAGTTTATTGCAAGATCGAGTGAAGATTATTATCAATTCTAAAGATCAATTTCATTCCAGTTGAAAGTTTCCACTACTATTGAGAATCTACAGAATTTGTTCGAATCGGAAAAGAAGATTTTCAACAAATGATAGTGGATCGATCGGGAATATATGTTGACAAAGCGGATAGATACTTTGACCAGAGAAAGCTAGTGACAAATCTCAAGCCACGGTCTGAAATGTAATCATAGAGTTGGAAAATGTTAGATCTTGAATTGTGAATGTTTCGTTGGTGAATTTGTAATAAATGAAACACAACTTTGTGGCAAACGTGTTAAGACTTAACGGTTAACGTAATGGGTCGAAGGCTTTAAAAGTCAACCATGGGCTTTAGGGTTATGACTACGTATCATTGTTAGCTTATAAATAGCCTGTTAGGGTTTCTGTAATCATTAGTTCAATCATTGAAATCATTGTTGTAGCTTTTGGAGTTATTCAGAGATATTAACTTTCATATTCTATTAATGTAAGTGTTGTGCTTATTATTCTTCATATATTGATATTGTTCTTGAAGGTCTTGTGATATTCATGCTTGGAGATTGAATGCATTAATAACCTGGAAATCAGAGTCCTCACCTCAGGAACAAGACCTTTAGTAGTAGGAGTGATAGTAGTGACACATGTTGGCACATAGGGACCTACCATCACAATCTCTGGAAGTTGAACATCCAGGTTCTCTTAAAGAGCATCATCCTACATTTCTAGCCATAGAAATTTGATGATTTCAGTTGGGAGGTTTGGCCATTAAGCCATTATCAAAGTAGTATGAGGAAGAGTTTGAAGCAGAGTTGTCCATGGTGGGGATATGGGACTAGGGGCCCACACTCTAATGGCTCAGATATCAGTACTAGGTCCCAAAAGGCTATCACAATATCTCAAGAGTAATTGTAGAAAGGGGTGAATATAGTTATAATATAATCATACAAAATTTTCTCAAATTTACATATATATTAACAAGTATGTTAAATTACCAAAAACTTTGGATTGTGGAATTATTCAAACTACGATAACAGAATGAACAAACAGTTTATGCTAGTCAAAGAATCAATCAAACTAGATACAATGAAATGACTCACTAAGACTCTGTCACTGTTTATACACTCAATGTATGTTTATAGGACTTCACTAAACAGATTTAGGAACATTGAATAGGTTAGAGGACAAGTTCACTTAGAACAGATTAGACATACTTAGCTTTGTCACTCAAGTTGAAGTAACAAATTGAATGCATGTATTAACAAACTCTCTTAGCATTCAGTCTCGCTTATTCTCCTTGGAAGCTTCCATTTTATAATTCCACAAAGGATCCTTGTGAAGCTTCTTCATTGGTTGTAGAGAAAGCGAGAATGTCTGACAAGGAGACAAAATTACTTTTCTTCAACAAGACAAAACTAACTAAAGTCATTTTTGTAATCTTTATCTTGTTCTTTTGTCTTCAGTTGTTCCAGCTTTATCCCATAGAAGAAAGTCAACTTATAACTGTCAAATTTCTTATGAAGCTATTTTGATATAATAAAAGGTTTGTCACCCTTCTCAAATATCTCCTTTGTCACCTACAAGCATTGATAAATAAGAATTAATCATTTTACAAGTATACACTGTCCCCTACAAGCAATAAAAAATTCAATTTATCATCACACATATAATAAAAGAAGAATCTTATTAACATATACATTCAAGGCTAAAAACATCATCACATCTATTCATGTAACACACCATTTATATCTCATATTCAAACTTGATGATAAATTCGTAAAGGATTCTAGATCAATTTGCTTCATATGTATCACCTTGACAATTTGAGCATTTCAGTTGCAGTTAATTGTTGTAATTGAAGATTTGGTTTGTTTATATTAATGCAAACTATGAGAATGATAAACATACATGCATGAGGATGTCAAGCTTAAAAAGTATCAAGTGATATAAAAAGGAAATAAAGTGCAAGGGCTTAATATGATAAAGATAGCAAAGTGAAAGTTTGTTGACTATATAATTGCTGACTTGGATATTAATTGCGTTAGCCTAGTATGGTGGAGATAGTGGGTGTGTTGGTTCCTGTGGGTTTTATAGCAGTTTATTTTCGGTTTTATTAGTGCTTTTAATTATGTTTTCTGCACTTTAATATTAGAGCAGTCGAAGCCTTCATTTCAAGAGTATTGTAGCCTGTTCATCCTTTTTATGAAATAAACCCAGAAAATTGTCTTAAGAAGAGTGTGTTAATCATTGTTTCTCCTTGCATATTTGTGTCCCTTTCTGTTTCTGGTTATCTGATTTCCAACATTTGGTATCAAAGCTTCAAGATTCGTGCCCAAATACCCCAGATTTAAGGAGATGTCGATCGTCACACAAGGAAAGGAGGGCGGTAGTGTCCTGTTTCAGTGTCCGATGCTAACATCGACAAACTACACCACATGGGTGATCAGGATGGAGACAATTATGGATGCCCAGGGAATATGGGAATCAATCGAACCACCAACGGGAGTGGCTGTGGATGAGATGAAAAATAAGTCTGCACGAGCGCTCTTCTTCTAGGCGGTACCAGAAGATGTTCTTCTGCAAGTTGCGAAGAAAAAGACTGCAAGAGAGGTTTGGGATTCATCAAAGATGAGATACCTTGGTGCTGACCGGGTATAAAAGGCAAGATTGCACATTCTGAAGAGCGAGTTTGAGAGCCTTCGGATGAAAGACGGTGACAGCATAGATGAGTTTCCTGGAAAATTAAGTGGTATAATGTAAAAGTACAATACTCTCGGGGCTACTCTCGAAGACAATGTACTCGTAAGAAAGCTTCTTGACTTGATAAGTATCTCCAGTTGGTTGCATCTATTGAGCAGTATTCAGACGTGGATAAGATGCCGTTTGAAGAAGCAATTGGCAGACTTAAGGCTTATGAAGATCGTATTCGTCTTCGAAGTGGAAATACAAGTACAGAAAGGAACCTATTACTTACTCGATCTCAAGGTGAGTCCAGCCAGAAGGTATCTGGTGGGAATTCTTTGGTGCGTGGAAGAGGACGAGTTTTTCACACCCCGATAGAGGTCGTCGGGGTGGTAACCGTGGCCGTGGCCGGGGAAATGGTCGTGGCAGAGGGGGTCGTGGTAACTTTGCAGCACCACGAGGTGGCGGAAACAATCACTCGAAGGGTAGAGACAAGAGGCATATAAAGTGTTTTAACTGTGATGAATACGATCATTATGCTTCGGCATGCAATTCACCAAAGGAGAAAGGTGAGGAGGCAAATCTGGCCCAGGCACAAGAGGATGAACCGGCTTTGTTTTTTACAGTAAGCAGTGAAAAACCAAGTACCATGGTGTTGTTAAACGAAGAGAAAGTGTTTCCAGGACGAAATGGTGTTGACGACAACAACGGTGAAGACATTTGGCACTTAGATAATGGGGCGAGCAACCACATGACTGGTGTGCGTGCTTTATTTGCTGATCTGGACGAAAATGTTACTGGTCAAGTTTGTTTCGGTGATGGGTCCACGGTACAGATCAAAGGCAGAGGGTCTATACTATTGAGATGCAAAAATGGGGAAAAACAGGTCATCTCTGAGGTATATTACATTCCTGCTCTGCATAGTAATATTTTGAGTTTGGGTTAAATGACCGAGGTTGGATATAGAATTGAGATGCTGGATGATTTTTTATGTGTATATGATGTTGATAAAACGCTTGTAATGAAGGTGCAACGATCAAAGAATTGTCTGTACAAAATTTGACTTAATACTGCACAACCAATATGTCTCGTAGCAAGTCTCGATAATTTTACATGGATGTGGCATGCGAGGTTGGGGCACTTGAACTTTCAGATGATGAAATCTATGGTTGCGAAAGGGATGGTGAAAGGTGTACCGATGATCGATATTCCCATACAAGTTTGCGATGGATGTTTAGTTGCAAAGCAAACTCGACAACCGTTCCTAAAGGAAACTCAATATCGAGCAAATAAGCCTCTGGAATTGTTTCATGCTGATTTATGTGGGCCGATCTCTCCACAAACAATGGGTGGCAATCGATATTTATTACTAATAGTTGATGATTGTAGCAGGTGCATGTGGGTGTATATCATCAGGACTAAAGATGATGCATTGACAGCCTTTAAGAAGTTTAAAACACAAGTTGAAATTGAAAGCCCTTTCAAACTGAAGATGCTAAAGACCGATCGAGGAGGAGAATTCAACTCTCAAAGCTTCACTAGTTACTGTAATCAAGAAGGTGTCAAGAGGCAGTTGACTGCACTGTATTCCCAGCAACAAAATGGGGTGGTCTTGGAATGACCAGAAGCATGCTGAAGGCAACAGATGTACCAGAAACTCTTTAGGGTGAAGCAGTCCGCCATGCGGTTTGTATCTTATACCGTGTCCCGACAAAAGGCATGAAAGATATTACTCCTTATGAAGCCTGGAATGGTAAGAAGCCGTCTCTTGGGCACATTAATGTCTTTGGGTACATTGCTCATGCCAAGACATTGGCGACCCACTTGACAAAACTCAATAATCGAAGGACGCCAATGGTATATTTGGGAGTAGAGCCTGGAAGTAAGGCATACAGATTATTTGATCCTCATAAAAGCAAGTTGCATGTTAGTCGCGATGTGGTTTTTAAGAGAAAAGAAAGTGGAATTGGGTTCAACACCAAAGTGAGACGGAGACCAGTCCAGGGTGGACTACCATTTTCAACGGTGATGCTGGCAAAGAAGAGATGGGCAGCCCTATGTCACGTGATAGTGGAGTCGATCTCACTTCACCTCAACCTATTACTCGTGACACTCTTTCACCACTGGGAACGTCTCGGCAGTGGCAGAAACTGGTTCAACAAGTTCAGAAAATACATCAAGTACACACAATGCTCAAGAAGATTTCTCTTGTTTTGATCATACACCAGTTCGTGGTTTTCGGTCTTTGTTAGATTTCTATGAAGATATACTATCCAATGAAGACAATCAAGAAGAGTTGATGTTTGCTGGTGAAGAACCAATTACGTATCTAGAAGCAGCAAATGACAATGAATGGCAGAATGCGATGGAGAAAGAAATCGAGGCAATCGAGAAGAATAAAACATGGCAATTAACTAATTTGCCACCTGGACACACAACAATTAGGTTAAAGTGGGTGTTTAAGTTAAAGAAAGATGTTGATGGTAACGTAACAAAGCACAATGCTCGACTAGTTACGAAGGGGTACGTGCAATGAAAGGGAGTTGATTTTGATGAGGTGTTCGCACCCGTAGCTCGTTTGGAGACGATTCGCACACTACTAGCATTGTTAGCTCGGGAAGGATGGCAAGTTCATCACCTGGATGTTAAGTCGTCCTTCTTGAATGGCGACTTAGAAGAAGAAGTTTATGTTAGCCAGCCAGAATGATTTGTCGTAACCGGAAAGGAACACCAAGTGTACAAGTTGTTCAAAGCACTATATGATTTGCGACAGGAACCTGGAGCTTGGAACATCCGACTCGACAAAGCACTCAAGGAATTGGGATTTCAAAGGTGCCTTCAAGAACAAGCGGTGTACAAGCGAAGGCACATGAAATCATTTCTGTTGGTAGGAGTGTTCGTTGATGATTTGATTGTAAGCGGCACAAATGAGGAAGAGATTTCTGTATTCAAAACACAGATGCAGAAAGTCTTTGATATGAGTGATCTGGGAAAACTTTCATACTACCTCGGGATAGAAGTGAAACAGGGTAGAAACGGGATCAATATCAAGCAAAGTGGGTACGCAAAACGGATACTACAGAAGGCTGCTATGTCAGATTGCAACCATCAAAATGGCCGATGGATCCAAATTAAAGCTGAATTTAACCAAAGATGAAGGTGGTGTACCACTAAACCCCATTCATTATCGTTGTCTTATGGGGAGCTTGCGGTACCTGATTCACACAACATCGGACCTTGGGTACGTACTCTGTGGGTTTAGTGAGCAAATACATGGAGGCACCAAAAGAAACTCACCTCAAAGCAGTTAAACAAATCCTCAGGCGGTACATCAAAGGAACACTTCAATTTGGTTTGGTTTACCGAAGAGGAGAGATGGTAAGCTGATCGGCTATAGTGATAGCAGCTACGGAAGTGATCTCGATGATCGAATGAGTACAACAGGAATGGTGTTCTATTTTTCTGGCAGCCCGATCACATGGTGTTCGGAAGAATAACGTACGGTAGCCTTATCGTCTTGTGAAGCTGAGTTCATGGCTGTGACATCGGCAGCATGTCAAGCATTGTGGCTACAAAGTCTATTGATAGAAATATCTGTTTTGAAAGCCGAAAGTATCAAGCTGCTTGTAGATAACAAGTCTGCAATTGCGCTTATGAAGAATCCGGTGTTCCACGGGAGAAGCAAGCACATTGATACGAGGTTCCATTTTATTCGTGAGTATATTGAGAAGGGGCTGATTACTGTTGCACATGTAAGTGGTGAAGAACAAAAGGCTGATATCCTAACCAAGGCTCTTCCTAGAGTGAAGTTTGTAGAAATGCGTGACATGCTGGGAGTGGAAGATCTTGAAGCTGCAAGTCAGAATTAGCGGGGTGAATGTTGACTATATAATTGCTTACTTGGATATTATTTGTGTTAGCCTAGTATGGTGGAGATAGTGGGTGTGTTGGTTCTTGTGGGTTTTATAGCAGTTTATTTTCAATTTTTTCTCCTTGCATATTTGTGTCCCTTTCTGTTTCTGGTGATCTGATTTCCAACAAAGTTAAGGGGTGTAAACTCCAAACCTTGCAAACTTTAACCATTAAAGAGTAAAACAGATCAAGGATCTATTCATCATAGCCTCAAGCTCTTCCTCCCTCTAAACTCACAGCCACTCCCACACTCTCTCTCTAAAATCTTAATTAAGCAAGAAATTGACCAGGAAAAACAGTTTGCGAGCATCATCTAAGGTAAAATCACAAATCCAAGGTTATCTTCAAGTAAGATTTTCATTTCATTAAGAGTTTTGTCAATGAACGGCCACAGTTCTATAGAACCAATTTGAAATATAGAACACAGATTAATGAATGCATGTGATTTTTAACAGTTGGAAAGTGTAATTTCAAGTAAACTAAAGCTTTAGCAACCAATTTAAGCTTCAGATTCCACCTAAAGGCCAGTAAATGTGTATATTAGTGTGTGCATGGGGACGTGCTTTCACACATGATAGTTCGAGCCTAATATGGCCCAAAATTTTGCACTAAACAACGTTTTGATGTTTAAAAGATGTTATGAATAGTTAATCGCATGTATAGAAGCATATTTCAGTAGCAAATATGTATAAAACTTGATTTGGATGAAATTTAAAAAAAATTATAAACTACAAGTGTCAAGTTCAGACCTATAAAGGATTCGAAGTTCGGATGGTCTTACTTTTAATTCAGATGAGTTATATAAAGAAATTGTTCAAGTGTTAATGTTCGGATCCAAGACAAATACAGTGTTTGGATGGTGCATAGGCCAGAAGTTCAGACTACATTAATTTCAATTTGAAAGTTATGTTGAGATTCAAACCTTCAACCTGAAGTTTGCTAGCATCTGAGGTTGATAAAGCATGGACCAAAGTCTGATGTTCAGATAACCAAATCCAAAGTTGCAAGAATCCGAAGTTTGCCCAAATTGTTCTAAGTGCAATTTACTTTATCATAATTGATATAGAGATATATAGTTGTAATCCCAATGAATATTATGCACTCAAACAAAGATTTCATCAAGAACAAAATTACTATATTGATGATTTGTGAATGATTACAAGAGAATGTTGTAGACTTAATCTTGCACCCACAGACACAAACTATCAACAGCCATAAATCTTACTAATGCACTAAACACTATAAAGAAAAGTACATTATACATTAATGCTAACTTTGAGGGGTTTACACAAATTACCCCCAAACATCTCGAGAAAGAGGAAAATTACATTAAAATGAAATATAATTACAAAACAAGCAAAAGAAAACCACATGATTGAAATAAAATAAATTTAACATTCTTGCCGGTTTTAATCATAGTGGAAGATTGCATGCTCTACTTCAGGCGCTCAAATCCCCAGTATGACATCGAACCTTCTAATCATCTGGAATTAGTGTAATATTTTATTAGTGAGCTTAACTGCATCTCAGATTTCCTAAACTTCCCGAGGATTCTTTTTTAAAACAACGAACTTGATGGTTTAATCCTCTCGAAGTATCCCATTTAGCCCTTCTCTTATTCTTCTTAATCTGCCGTCAGAAGAACTTAAGATTTTCCCATACCGCATGAACCTCTTGTGTCCAAATTTGTTCAAAAGTACAACCCCTTGCTCAAGAAATGTAAATACTTTGAACATGGGTTGATGATCCATCCCGAAGAAGCTTTGTTCAGGAGCAGTTAGGCCATCTTTTTTGGAAGTATCTCTCAATAGACAGTTGGAAGTTTTTCAAGCACGTTACTATCAATTGTTTGTACATTTGAAACGACACGATCTTGATAATTTTTGACTTTGACAAAAAAGCAGACTTTAGCCTTGTTTCTTTTAGAAGCATTTGGTTGTATAGGGCCTGCTCTGCTTTTAATTTGTCCCTCAACTCCATCAATAGCCAGCTACTATACTATAACATCCGGCATTAATCCAGGTTAGCAATTATAGCCTAATCAGTGGTCATTAGAAATTAATCAAGTGATTAACAAGGTTTATTAGAAAATTCAACTCAATTAGAATCAAATTCATCGGTGCGATGAATCGGGAAATCAATTAATCCGATCAATTAACGATATGAGGGATTAATTCAACTAAGAACATAATTAAATTATGATTAATGACACTAATCATACACTAATACAATTACTTAACATTAATTATGCAAGACTAAAACAATTCATTAAAACAATGCATCCATAAGTATTTATGAAATTACAAGAAAAGGGAAATACAAGAATACATTTCTAAATACTTTTATACAAAAAAAAAAGTAAAAATACATCAAAAATACCTCTTAGAGGCCGGCCATAGGTAAGGACAAAAGGACCAAAAGAATGTATTTTTTTACTCAACATTTCTACATCAAATCCTCCTCTTTCATTTCATCCAAGATTTTACACTATTTTCATCATTTCACCACCTTTTTCACCTCTATAAATAAGACCCTAATTCCTTGCATTTTCTTCACACTTTCAAAACACCAAAACCTCTCTTTCTCCTCTCCAAAAACCGGCCATATACACACACACACAACCCACCATTTTCTTTTAAGTGTTCTTCACATTTGCAAGGTGTTCTTGGAGAAATCTTTGAAGATCCAACCTTCTACTCATTTTCATTATTCTAAGAACATCAAAGTAAGTAAATACTAACTTATTTCATCATACATTTATGTTTATATAAGTCTTGCATAAAAAATATAATCACCAACAACAACAAGTTTCATAAAAACTCAAGTTTATAAGTTTCTAGTTCTTATTTTTAAGTTGTTTCTTTAAATGTGTTTATGAATATATGAACACATTATAAACATGTTAATATTATGAAAACATGTGTTATATATGTGTTATATAACTTTTATACAAGTAGTCTTTGAATAAACAACAAGAATCATAAGTTGTCTCAAGTTTATAAAACTGCGGATTTTCGGCAGAAAATTTATATCGACTTTGAAAAATCATAACTAATTCATAACTTAACGAAATGAGTTGATTCTTGTCACAAAAGTTAGATCTATGTCTTAACTATAGAATTGGAATTTTTCATAATTTATCTTGGAGTTTAAGACCTCCAGAAATTATTTGGGAAACCAAAAGTTTGACAGCTCAAAAATGGCCAACATAGGGTTTTTTAACAAGCTTTTTCACCAACCTAAACATCTCAAAAAATGGCCGTTCTTCATTCTAAAAATCCTTTGTATATAGTAGTTTAATGTCCTAGAAAACCAAAGTCTAAAACATTTTTGAGCTTGGTCAAAAACAGACTCAGAGTAGGCCGAAAAACCTCCGGAAAAGCTGGAAAATTATATATATATATATATATATATATATATATATATATATATATATATATATATATATATATATATATATATATATATATATATATATAAACTTGACGTTTTAAGCAGTTTTTATTTATAAACTTGTAATGTTGGGTGATTTAAGACATAAAAATCTATAAATATATATATCATCATATATTAGAGATATTAACTCCTTATTATCATCTAGGACTCGATTAAACTTACTCGACACATCGTCCACCCATTTACGCTAAAAAGCTATTTACGCTCGTTTTGCCATCACAATCTCGGTGAGTCCTCGTAGCCCCTATTTTCACAATGTTATGCTTTGGGGTTGAAATACATGCTTCGTACGGTGAAGCAAAAAGATCCAAATCAGGCTATTGAAGAGTTAAGAGACTTTGTTTATGAACAATTTAATGAAATGCGTGAAATAATGATAGTTTTGGAGAGCACGGTCATCACAGCCTTAGGCAATTTACCTGAAAGAGTCTCTGCTGTGGAACAAACATGTAAGGCTTAAGCTTCTACTCCGAAGTGTAAGCATGATGAGCATGACGAAGACTCCGATGATGCTCCTCATGAGGGGGAGAAGAGGAAGAAGCTTGATGAGCCAGGAACTGGATTATTAATGATTACATATCCTGAGAAAGGAGAAGCAGAATGTTCTAAGGATAAACCTGTTGATACTCAAGTAAGGAAGGAATTGATTCTTTATGAAGATGTTCCTGTTCCTTTGAGCATTCAATCAGAGTTCTATAATTTTGATCAATATGATGACTCAGATGATGATGTTCATGAACAGATCCCGATGATTGAGGATGTAGAGAAAGAGGTGGAGATTGAGGAGTCTGATGATGGTGATGTAATTGAATCGACTGATATTGCTGTGAGACCAGAAAGGATCTAACGAAATTTTAAAAGATTATATACCTATGCCGACGGTTAAAAAGCCTGAGGTTATGGTACAAGTTAAAGAAGAAGAGATTGAACCGTTTCATGTGCAGATTGTTATTCCACCAACGGTTACTGAGCTGAATGAAGTAAAGATAATGGATAGGTTCTTCAACGAATATGTCTTAGCAGATGAATCACAAAGACAACATTAATTGAGATTTGAGGCTCAAAAGATTGTTCAAAGTGAGATTAATGACATTTTGGTTATTCTTAATGAAGAAGATGTTAGCAAGAATAAGAAAAAGGGATTAGAGCTTTCATCCAAGAAATCTGCGGAATATACAAGAAAGAGAAACAAGTTGCCATACCTCGAAGATTACTTGGAAAAGAAATTTTTTTGTAAAAGACAAGCTCCGTGTACTTTACTGAAGCTTATCAGAGTTCTGGAACCTAACAGACCACATTTAGTTAACTATGCAAGTTTCCTTCAAAATAAAGCACACCATGTTGATCAAGTCAGAAGTGAATATAGAATTGTTGATCTGGTCAAGATTATAAAGAATCATTTTGTGAAGATTTTTTATCCTACTTTCACTGTGACAAGATCAGATGGAAACACGTACAAGTTTACCAAAGCAGGCATGAATAGGATGCATTTAATAGATATTGAAGACTTGTTTGATGAACTCTATCAGAATAAGAGGAATGAGCACTGTAGGTTTGCACTGAAGACTCTTTCATTTCATGCACATTAAACTGGTGCTTATGTCGGTGCAAGACTTACAGATCGGTGTTGAAAGAGGAATGCGAAAGATTAATGTTACTCCACCGAATAGAGTTCTCAAGTTTGCTGGAGAATTGAAAGAATATCAAGTGATTATGGTGAAGCGTCCTGCTGACATGTACAAAGATAAAGATCGAAAGCTGAGAGCCATGAGAAGCATTGAGCTAAACAAGTTTTGTGATGGAACGCTTTAGAAAGTTATGAGTGGGTTGAAAGGCAAGTTGGCTGCTGATAAGAAAATGAAGAAGAACAAAGGAGCTCTGACTGGTTATGATAAAAAGCTCATGGTTGAGTTTATTTCAAAGATTGAATGGAGATTGTCCAACAGAAAGAGCGTCAGAAGGTTTGAAATGAAGTTGCGACTTTATAAGTAAAGATTGAGTTTATTTCATCAAAGGGGGAGAATGTTAGATCTTATTTTAATTTATGAAATAAAATAAGTTTAGTTTTTAAATTGTAAATAGTATATAGTGTTAATTTCAAATAAATAAAAAGTTAACTTTTGTAAATGTCATAACTGACATATTCATTTTGTATTTGCACGGAAATCTATGAGAGAATTCTAGGGCTACAGTGCTGAAGTTCGTATGTCATTTCTGTAATTTTCATCTTTGGAAATCATAATCATTCGATTAGTATTGATTTTATATTCTTAATTGTTTGTTTATGATTGTTGATTGAATATACATGAATAACAGTTAAAACTCATTGGATTTGAGTGAAACCACATGCAATTGAAAGCAAACGCAAAATACTAAATTCCAGAAGAAAAATCAACTTATTTGGAGCATTATAGGGATAGTTATGTTATTTACAAGTTACATGAACATTCTGCCAGATTTGTACTTTATGCACACTTTACTTTGAACATATGTTTGCATATACAAGACTTACTAGATTTTCTTGAAACCAGTTGGGTTAGAAAGATAACTCATTAAATTGAATTTTAGAAAAAGAATCAGGTTATTTGGTGCTATAATGAGTGAGATATGGCCACTTGAAGTGGTGAGTGAAAGGTTGTCAGAAACATCTTGGGGACAACATGCCTCTTTTGAAAGATCAAACTTGTGCATGTTTATAAATCCAAAATTTAAAGGCTTTGAACTCATTTTTCTGCATAAAAATGGTGTGAGGTATCTTCATAACATATTCACCCCACATAACCACAAAGAGTGTGAAATTTTTAGTGTTTGAACCTTGTTTCACCATGCATGTGCATTTATGAGTTCATTTAAACCCTCTTCTTGTTCTTGACACGGGTTTGATCATGGATTTTCATTATTTTTAGACACATTTCATGTCTTCGATGAATAATATACAAACATCAAGATTCAAGAAGGTTTTTGAAAGAAAAAGTAAGTGAAAGACGATAAAAATTCAAAATAACATAAGAAAAGAAGAAGGAGATTGAAACTTGTGTTCATGCAAGTTGCACGAATACTTGTTCTTACCTTAGGACTTCAACTTTTAAGGTTTTTGGTAAGAAGAACAAGGATGAATTTCAGCAGAATTTTTGAGAGAAAATGAGGGTTTTCTAGAGTGAGAAAGTAGAGAAAGAAATTGTGGGTGAGAAAATGGTGAAAGGGTGAGGGTTTGTGGGATTTTATAGAAATTTTCCTCCTCTTCTCTCCTCTTGGCCGACCCTATGGGGTTAAAAATTCAGATTTTTATTATTTTTTCTTTTATAAAAGTTGTAATTATATGTATTTAAAAGTTGGTTGCTTGTCTATACACAATGTGTAAAGTTTATGCTCATTTTCTTACTAGTTAGTGACATAAGTAATCTTTTAGCATGTGTAAGTTATTTTATATAATTTTTATCTTTCAAATTTATATTTTTTTAGTTATTATTATTTATGTAAACTTTTATAAGTTTGTTGCTATTTTAGTTAAAATAGGCCAACATGGATCTCATTCTTCAAATCTTTAATTGTACTTGTTACTTATGTTTGCTTTAATTACTAATTTAATTCAAGATTACGTGTTATTGTATTTTGAATTATTATTAGCTCTTTTTATTTATCCATTAATTATACTTTCCAGCATTTTATGAAAATTATCAAAAAATTCTGCGTCGAACGCAGAAAACTAAGTAAACTATCGAGGTTACGTAAATGTCTTCAACTTAGATTCCCATTGTATGTCTAAATAACTAATTGAGTATTTGGAAAGTAATTTAGTAGGTATATCGGTGTCTAACCTGAAACGCTAAATTGACAGTTGTCACAGTCTCCCCCCGTCAGCTGAATTTCGTCCCGAAATTCGGATTATTGATTAGAGCGCTGCGACCTTTCGAGTAAATGAGGATGCTTGCTTTTCATTGCGTCTTCTCGTTCCCAAGTAAACTCAAGTCATCGCTTTGCGTTCAAACGAACTTTAACAATGGGGATTTTATGTCGCCTGAGTTTCTTAACTTCTCTATCAAGGATTTCTACGGGTTCCTCTCGGAAGAGTAACTTGTCATCAACTTGGACTTCATCAGGACAATCAGTGGGTCTTCAGCTACACACTTCTTAAGGATTGATACGTGAAAGACATTATGAATAGCGCTTAACTCTGCGGGTAGCTAGAGTTTGTATACCAGTGAACCAATCCTTCTTAGAATCTTAAAAGGTCCAATATATCGAGGACTTAGTTTGCCTTTCTTCCCGAATCGAACATGGCCTTTCCATGGTGATACTTTAGGAATACGTTGTACTTCAAATTTCAGGGGTTTCCTTCAATTATCCGCGTAAGTCTTCTGTCGATCCCTAGCCTCCTTAAGTCTATCTCGAATAATCGAGACTTTGTGAGTAGTTTCTGGAATGATTTCAGGTACGGTCAGTTGTCTTTCTCCCACCTCCAGCCAGCTAAGAGGTGAATGACATTTACGTCCATACAACGCTTCGTATGGGGCACATCCAATTAAGGGTAAGTGTGCATCCTAACTACCTTTAAAATTCATCACGTATGCCTGAAGCATGTCTTCCAGGGTTTGAATCGTACGTTCACTCTGACCATCTTTGTGTGGGTTACATGTTGTACTCAAATCCTTTTGAGTACCTAATGCCTTTTGTAGAGAATGCCAAAATCATGATGTAAAACGACTATCTCTGTCTGAAATGATGGAGATTGGTACTCCATGACGGGTAACAATTTTGTTAATGTATATCTGCGCGAGCTTCTCCATCTTGTAGCTATCCCAAATGGGTATAAAATGAGCTGATTTTGTCAATCGATCCACGATGACCCAAATGGAATCATGTCCTCTGGCAGTCTTGGGCAACCTCGTAACAAAGTTCATTGTAATTCCTTCCCATTTCCACTGAGGAATTTCCGGTTGTTGCAACAGTCCTGAGGGTTTCTGGTGTTCTGCCTTGACCTTTGCACAAGTTAGGCATTTACTTACATATTAAGGCAATGTCCTTCTTCATTCCGACCTCCAGTAGTATTCTTTCACATCCTTGTACATCTTGTCGGATCTTGGGTGGATGGTGTATCGGCATTTATGAGCTTTGGTTAGATCTACATTTCTAAGATTGTTAATTTTAGGAATCCAGTTTAGATTTTTGAAATAAAGCACCCCATCTGATCTGGACTCAAATCTTTGTTCCAAACTATGCAATCCTGCATCCTTCACGTTTTCCGTCCTCATTGCTTCTTTTTGAGCCTAAAGAATTTTAGTCTTTAGACTGGTTAGCACTTGCATAATTGTTGACTAGAATACATACCGGCTTGATCCCCTCACTTCTCCTTGACATGCTAGTCACTACACCAGCTCCTTCTTGGTGGCTTTTCACTTCGCATTCTAATTCACTAAGAAAATCCATTTATTGGTTTTCCTAAAAAAATCTTGTACCATTAATACAAGTTCGTACCTTCGTAGGTTTCACCTCCTTTCTACTCAAGGCATCGGCTACTACGTTATCCTTGCCCGGGTGGTACCGAATTTCTCAATAATAATCACTAAGAAACTCTACCCCATCTCCTTATCCTCATGTTGAGCATCTTTTGGTCGAGAATATGCTGCAGACTCTTGTCGTCGGTGTATACAGTGCATTTGGTGTCGTACAGATTGTGTCTCCAGAATTTTTGTGCGAAAACCACTATTCCTAACTTCAAATCGGAGTTGTATAAATCTTCTCGTGAAATTTCAATTGTATTGAAGCGTAGGCTATAACTTTATCTTTTTGCATCAATACACATCCTAGCCCTTGACGTAAGCATCGCAGTAAACTACAACGCCGTTGGTTCCCTATGGTAACGCCAAAATTGGAGCATTGCATAACTTGTCTTTTAAAAGTTGAAATACCTCTTCTTGCAATTCCCCCCATTCAAGTTTTCTTTCCTTCTGCGTTAACGATGTTAGCGGTTGGGCAATTTTTAAGAAATTCTCAATAAATCGCTAATAGTAACTCACCAACCCCAAGATTTGACAAATCTCTGTTGGTGTCCTTGGTGCTTCCCATTTCTCGATTGCCTCAATCTTCGCTGGATCAACATGGATTCCTTTTTTGTTACCACATGACCAAGAAAATGTACTTCCCTATTCCAGAAGTCACACTTAGAAAACTTAGCGTATAACTTTTCTTTCAGAAGCAGTTCTATGATTATCCTTAGATGTTGCTCATGGCTTTCCTTGTCCTTAGAATAGATCAATATGTCATCTATAAAGACTATGAAAAACTTGTCTAAATATGGTCTACATACCCTATTCATTAGGTCCATAAACACAGTTGGAGCATTTGTCACCCCAAAGGGCATGACTAGAAACTCGTAATGCCCATAACGTGTTCGAAAAGCTATTTTCGGGACGTCCTCCTCTCGGACTCTCAATTGAGGATAACCAGATCGAATGTCTATTTTTGAAAAGTATGTTGCACCCTCCAATTGATCAAATAGATCGTCAATTCGCGGTAGGGGGTATCAATTCTTAATTGTCAGCTTGTTCAATGCACATTCAAAAACATCTATCTTTCTTTTTGACAAAAAAAATCAAGGCTCCCCAAAGCGAAGAGCTTGGCCGGATAAAGCCTTTGTCAAGAAGTTCTTGAAGACGAGCTGATATAACTCCTGAATCTCAGCTGGTGCCAAACGATACGGTGATTTGGCTACCGGAGTTGCTCCAGGAGTCAAGTCGATATGGAATTCAACTTGTCTCAATGGTAAACTAGGTAAATCCTCTGGAAAGATTTTGGGGTAATCTTTTACCACCGAAATATCTGGGATTTGCTTCTTCTTCACCCTCTTATCCACAACGTGTGCTTAGATAACACAACACTTTTTCCAAGGAACCTTTGAATCTTCATACACGACACAATCTTTAAGCTCCTAGTAGGTTTATCTCCTTGTATGATAAGAGTTTCTCCTTCTTGAAAAGGTAGTTTGATAACCTTTTCGGAGAAACAAATTTCTGCTCGGTCTCTGGATAACCAATCAATTCCCACAACTACATCAAAGCTTCCTAATTCAATTGGGATAAAATCGATGTTGAATATCTTGACATTCAGTTCTAAGGTACATCCTAACAGTACATCTTTGATAATAGTTTCTAGACCGTTAGCAAACTCAATTACATAATCATGACTTAGGTTGTCAGTTTTCATATTGATTAGTGGCCTAAATTCGGATGAAATAAAACTCCTATCAGCTCCCGAATCAAATAGTACTGATGCATAGTAGTTGTTCAAGAGACACGTACTGGTCACCACGTTTGGATCCTCCCTTGCTTCTGCAGCTCCAATAACAAATGCTCTACCCCTTGCTTAGCCTGCCTAATTCTGATTTTTGTTTTTTTGTTGTTCTTCCCTCTATTCAACCTTGGGCAGTTGTTTCAAAAATGATCCTCACTTCCACAATGATAGCATGCCTTCCTTCCTGGTCTGTTTCCGTCTATTCTATCCCCTTTCCTTCCTTTCAATTATGACCCATCTTCTTAAATTTCTTGCAAACCGGGCAACGTCTTTTATGATGAAAATTACATCGGTCGCATTTTGGCAAAATTTCGGTTTACCACTTTGGTTCCTGTACGGTTTCTTCATTGTTGGTTCCTCTCTTCTGCTTCTGGCTCATCCTACCCCCTTCACCATTATCCTGCGAGTTCTCGGCCTTTCTCTTGTTGTTCGAACTTTTCTTCCCAAGTTTCCAAGCCCTCACTGTATAATTTGTCAACATCCTTTCCAATCATTGTGTGGTACCAAAATTCGGTTTCCAAGTTCTAGATCTCACTCTTAGGGCAGAATTCCTTAATTAAAAGCGCCTTGAATTCTTCCCATGTCAACTTATTGGCAACATCTCTTCCCCGAGTCTGGATCTGAAGATTCCACCCACTTAATGCTCTTCCTTGAAATTAACCCGCAACATATTCAACAATGCGACTTTTCGTACACTAAATGAGGTGTAGAATCGACTCCATGCTCTCAATCCAAGATAGTAAGCATGCGGCTCCTTCTTTAGTAGAGAATTCTTTGGGCTTGCAAGTCATAAAGACTTATAAGTAGATCCGCCAGTCTCATTGCGCTGGTTATCCCTTTCATTGTTTCTTTCAACATTATGATTCAGACGTCTTCCTTTTCTAGCATTGAATCCTGCGGTGACTTGAGTGACGATGTTGGGTATGGCATCACGGATGTGTTGTCCTATGATTTGATTCAACTCTCGGTTGATTTCTGTGTTGCGTGTGGCTCTTCGTGGAGGCATGGTTCTACAAAAATGTTGTATTCATTTTCTTTAATATTTGTGCAAATTCTTTGTATCAAACTTTTAGAATACACTATTTCATGAATTTTGAGTTTTATATAGATTAGATCATAAGAAAAGTCTATATTTCTAAACCCTTTTTAAATAAAATTTCAAAAGTTTAGGGTTGAAATTCGATTATAGTAATGGAAATAAAAATAAAACATGGATTAACTTCCTTCTTTTGATTTAAACAACAAAAAAAATTCAAATACTAGTCTTCTACAACCATGTCTTCGAGAGGGAAATCAACAGAAGTAAGAGAAACAGCGCCACAAACACCCTTCCTATAAGGTGATACAAGTACTCCACCTTCTTCAAAGCTAATCTAGCCTCCGCCCTAGCTTCGTCTGCTCTCCGATTGGCTTGCCCCAAGGCTGTCATCGAATGCTCGACCATTTCCGTCAAGCTTTTCTGCACATATGCCTGTTGTGCCAAAGTGCTTCTTACATACTCCAGTTCAGACTTAAGGGCCTCGAGTGTTAGGTCCCCTCATAAGTCATTCCAACTTCTGTCATAGCTTTTCCTGTAGCAATTGGGGGTGATAGGAAGTAGTTGGGGGTGGTGCACTAGGTCCAACTCTGGTTGATACAGGAATTGGGACCCTCTTTCTTGCAGTGTGCTTAATTTAGAGTCCTTGACGTGACGATGGGGGTGTAGGCGTTACAGGCGATTGTAGTTGGTATGACTGCTCAATAGATTGAGCTTCACTAGGTTCCTCATCAGAAGTCTTGAAAATTCTAGACGAATCCTCCCAATCGCTCATAGGTGAGTACTCTGGGCTAAGGCGAGATGAATCAGATTTCTCCATGTAGCTAAAAAAATAAAGAAGCATTCTTAATCACTAAGGCCATAAACATAGTCGATTAGTATGGTATGAACATATATGTTTTGTGTATGTAATCACTAAGTATTTCAGCCTAAGTGTATAGAATGCCTAATATCCACTTTTGACTACATACAATGAATGGCCAGTAAAGTCGATCGGGTGGCAGGATCCTTTCGGCATATGCCGTTTGGAAAATCCAACAACCAAGGCGAATGACTATCCTAGGCACCTTCCATCTGGTTTTATCGACTCGTCAATATTTCCTTAAATAATCATGTATGCTTAAACACTTCTACCGGCATAGGGGTGTACACAAGATGAAATTTTATAAAAGTATTTGTAGTACTAAAATTGTTTCAAACATACTCCTAGTGTAATCACTTCAAGTCATGCATAATCTTTTCTTGATTAAACAAATGTGATCAAGCTTTGTTTAAGTAAGATCCGATGATGCTACACTTGACTTAATTAAACTAGTTAAGTGGTGAGTGGAAGGTTGTCAGAAACATCTTGGGGACAACATGCATCTTTTTGAAAGATCAAAGTTGTGCATGTTTATAAATCCAAAATTTAAAGGCTTTGAACTCATTTTTCTGCATAAAAATGGTGTGAGGTATCTTCATAACATATTCACCCCACATAAAACTCAAAGAGCGTGAGATTTTTAGGTGTTTTTTGTTTTTTAAGAGGTTGATGTCTGCAGTCTGCGGACTTACCTGTAGAAATCTGCAGTCAGAAGAGATGGACTAAAGGTCTGCAGACGTCCGCAGACGCGGGAAGAGGTACGCAGATGCGGGAAGACTTTCGCAGACGATTTCGCAGACGCGGGAAGACGTTCGCAGACGCAGGAAGACGAAAAAAAAAACAAACACATAAGAGGTTCGAAGATCTTCTAACAAAAAACATCTTCTAACAAATAACAAACAAGGCCTAGTGTTTGAACCTTGCTTCACAATGCATGTGCATTTTTGAGTTTGTTTAACCCTCTTCTTGTTCTTGACATGGGTTTGATCATGGATTTTCATCATTTTTAGACACATTTCATTTCTTTGATAAATAATCTACAAACATCAAGATTCAAGAAGGTTTTTGAAAGAACAAGTAGGTGAAAGATGATAAAAATTCAAGATAACATAAGAAAACAAGAAGGAGATTGCAACTAGTGTTCATCCAAGTTGCATGAACAATTGTTCTTACCTTAGGACTTCAACTTTTGAGGTTTTTTGGAAGAAGAAGAAGAATGAATTTCAGCAGAATTTTTGAGAGAAAATGGGGGTTTTCTAGTGTAAAAAAGTAGAGAGAGAAGTGGTGGGTGAGAAAATGGTGAGAGGGTGAGGGTTTGTGGGATTTTATAGAAATTTTCCTCCTCTTCTCACCTTCTCTTGGCCGGCCCTATGGGGTTAAAAATTTAGACTTTTATTTATTTTTTTTTTCCTTTTACAAAGGTTGTAATTATTTGTATTTAAGAGTTGGTTGCTTGTCTATGCACAAAGTGTAAAGTATGCTCATTTTCTTACTAGTTTGTGACATAAGTAATCTTTTAGCATGTCTAAGTTCTATTTATATAATTTTTATTTTTAAATTTATATATTTCTTACTTATTATTATTTATGTAAACTTTTATAAGTTTGTTGCTATTTTAGTTAAAATAGCACAACATGGATCTCATTCTTCAAATCTTTATTTGTACTTGTTACTTATGTTTGCTTTAATTACTAATTGAATTCAAGATTATGTATTATTGTATTTTGAATTATTATTAGCTTGTTATATTTATCCATTAATTATACTTTCCGGCATTGTACACAAATTATCAATAAAATTCTGCGCCGAACGCTGAAAACTAAGTAAACTTTTGAGGTTTCATAATTGTCTGCAACTTAGGTTCCCATTGTAAGTCTAAATAACCAATTGAGTATTTGAAATAGGTATATTAGTGTCTAACCTGAAACCACAAATTGACAGTGGTCACAAAACTGATCTTGACAATTGACTTGACATCACTGTATTTCTGCAGTTACAAGTCTAGACAGACTTTTAGCAATGAAAACTGAGCAATATACATCTTTAATTCTAAGGATGCAATTGTCAAATGACGTGATCGTTCACATGTCTGTTTCAAATGATACCAACTTTATTGAAGATCAACTTAGTCAATTACAACATTGACACTAAATTCTTTAAACAAAGTTAAAGTCTGATTGAGCTTAGAAATTTTATCATTTGACAAACTAAACATAGTCATGATAAACAGTATTTGCTTTGACATGACTGTCACTAATGGTCTCTAGATCAAGTATTGATGGCAGCTTACAAAAGAATATACGACAGTTTATGTGCAAAACAATTGGAATTGAAGTACTTAGTAATACTGGAAAACATGTTGAAAGTTTGACAACTCATTTGGCATAGTGTTTTGAATTTTATCATTTGGTTCTAGACATATATATAACAAATTGTTATATGTAACAACTAAGGTATGAGAAGTTCTTTAAAAAATTACTTTTACGAATTATCTCAGTTGTATTATTCTTGTAATGATATCATTGGCTTGATTCATATGTATCACGACGATTTCTCGTTCATTCATGCAATTAGTTTCCACCGTATGAAGGTAAATCTAGAAGATGCTAATTGATATACTTTTCTTGACTCAACAATAATTTATTGATTGTTAAGCTCCCAGGATTTGATATTTGAGGCATATTCTCTACACTTTTACTGACTTGATCTTGAATAATGTACTTTTTTGTGTATTGGAAATGTTCATGAATAACTTTAAATTGTGTTTCATTTTTTGTGGCAACGGTTGTTGCTTTATCTCATATAGGTGTTGGGGAGTTGCTTCATATTATGCAGCTATTGGGAAATTATTTCCCATGGCTAAATATGTTTATTGTAGACATAAGGCAAATAACTGTTAACTTATAGACTTAGTGACTATGTACCCTTTTCCCATCTCAACAATATGTACGTCCTATCTTAAGTCACGCCACCTAGCATGATTGATAGTTTATGTATTGTCTAAGTTTGAGATCAAGAATTCCTTACTTACATAATACTTGATTCACTCCAACTATTGCTCTGATACCATCCTATAAGACCCGTCCTTACAGAGGACTCTTAACAACTATGTCCCAAGTAGTAATACAGTATAAATCACAACTAAGATAGATTATAATAAAGTGTGTAAGTATTACAAAAGTTAGGATAAACTTACAACAAGTTTAAAGCTATAATATTAAAGGGGTACAAGGACATTAGTCTATAACATAACCACAATACATAATAATGCTGATAGATCACAATATTGATACAAACAAGATAAAATCATATAAAAGAAACAATCAAATTAATATCCATAGAGAATTATAGATCAAAAATCAAAAGCTTCAATTTTCATTACCTTCAAAACTAATGAACATTACAACACAAAGACTATATGTAGTCTTATCATGCAACATACAAGATATTACAAAAGCAGCCACTGAACTTTACAAAATAAGGTCCTAACAATCTCCTCCTTTTTGTAAAGTACAAAACTTTCCAATTCATGACCACCCTATTTTCCAGTAAAAACATCTAATGGCCTCATGATCTCTGAGTTTAACTTCAATAACATTCAGAACCCTCATATGTAACCTTCCTCTTTTTGGTTCATGGGTTCTATGACTTTCTTCTTCTCATGATCATCCAAAATTCTTCTCATCTCTCTTGATAAATGCCTTAAGGTTCGGTTGAATATTTAGTCGTTCCAAATATCCTCAAGAATAGATTTTGATTTAGATGATTCTCATAGGTATCCCCCAACTCTAGTTTGACAATTATTGAGTATGGAGGGAATCTATTTATTCCCTGGTGATCTCTGTTTTGCAGAGTGAGATTGATTCTTCTTTGATGAGTCTCCAAACCAAACTAGAAGTCTTCTACTGTAGTCAACGCAAACTTTGTATGTATAAAATTAAAGATGGAAGTCCTTTCTAGCTGACCACCTTTGATTTATGTCTCTGTCTCTTAAGCTCATCATATAAATCCTCAACATCTTCTAATCTCAAATTGAAACAGTATGCCTCACTGAGGCGGCTTTGGTTCGCAGAATGTCTATTCCTAAAATGGAATCAGTTAAGGAATGGAATTCTTGAAGGAATGGAATTCTTGAAGGAATGGAGTCTAGATACTGTTGCGTGTTTGGTTCGTAGGAAATGAATGGAATTCAGATTCAACTCACTTGTTGTTTTCTAGTTGTTTATAAATTTGTCAAAGAAATTGGAGTATGACTGTGACAAATGACCAAAATATATTATTAATCACTTTTAAAAAAACTTACTGATAAAAATACATTAAATGTATGTTCTTTTTTTTAGTTTTTTCTTCACAAAATAAGTAGGGTGAGTGTGTATAATATAAGGGTAGGAAGAGATGTAATATATTTGATAGGTGAGTATGTCAATGGTAGGGTAATGTAGGAAGTGAGGTTGGGGTAAAGATATTGTTTGGTACGGTGGGTATATAAATGTGGAAAATGACGTGGTAATTTTGATGGATGAGTAGATTGGTGGTAAGATTATTGTAATATAAGGGTTGAAAGAGATGTGGTAAGTTTGATGAGATGGGTGGGGTGGGGTAGGGTAGGGGGTGGGGTGGGGTGGGGTGGGGTAGGGTTGGGTGATGTAGGGTGGGGCTGATAAGATATATGTAGGGTAGGCGAGGTTGAGTTGGGTTCGGTCGGGTCGATTTGGTAGATATGAGGAAATTTTTATGAATGGAAAATAAATTCCATCAATATTACCTATGGAATGAAAATGCCCCCTGATTGAAAATTCATTCCTTTTCTCCTTTTCCATCAGATTCCGTGGATTCTGCGAACCGAATTCCCCCTGAATGTATAAAAGTTTCCATCACAACGCTAAACAGTACAGGATCACTTCTCCTAATCTTTATGTATAAACTTTATCCAGTGAGACAATCCTGAATCTCGAATAGATAAATTTTTCCTGCTATTTTTTCGTTCTCAACATAAGCTCCTAAACGCATTTGATGAGCATTAGTTATTTCGTAAGTCATCCTATCATCTATCTCCATGACTTTGCTGTAATAGATTTTTCTCTACAACTTATCCTCAAGAAATACATCTCTCTAGTGAGCCTTTTCCCAATCAATTTGTTCATCTAAAACCATCAATCTTTGTTCCCTTTTATCTCTTTTCTCAACAAGATCACACATCTCATTCAGTTCTTCGCTTATTTTAGCTCTCTTTAGTCACTCATCATTCCTATCATCACCGATAAGCACATAATCATTAATAAATCTTTCTGTAAGAGTATCAGAATGAACTAACTCTTTAGACTTCTCTTCTACTTCTGTCTTCTTCTTCTCTTCTTCCATTGCTAAAATTGTATAGTCTTCCAACTCCTCTTCTTTTATTTCAAGATATTGTTTAAATGGATCAAATGAAGACTTTGGAAGTTCAGGGTTTTGTTGGATAAGTTCTGGGATTGGCACTACTTTAGGGATTGTCTCTGTGAAATGTTCAGGTGATTTTGACAAAGTCTGTGGCTCGGAAAGAATATCACCTACATATTGTTGAACATTCACAGGACTTGGACTTTAGGAAAATGGGCTTATTGGACTCTTGGGAGTTTTTGGTGATTCTTTTCCACAAATTTCGGATTCACTCCTGTTATCAACCAATTCTTCTTCTTCTTCATCATCTTCTTCAATCATTACAATCTCAACAACTTTATCAGTCTCCGGATTTTCAACCTTTGATGTCTCTTCAGTTAAGTGCCTATCCTCCTTTTCTTCAATAAAAGGAAATTCAACAGCCAGTGGTGTGACCTGTGACCTGTAACGGTGATGAAGTCACAGCCAACTAGAGTTGTTCAAGTTCAGCATCTGTCTCTTTGACTTCTCCACCAGTCTCCTCTATTCTCTCATCGATAGACTTTTCTTCAACATGTACAACTATATCAGTGATAGCAGAATGCTCAGTCCTTTTTCTCTTATTCTCCCCCTCATTATGATCATCAATATCCTCACGATCATCATGTTTTCGTTTTAGAGACTGAGCCTTGCATTTTGCTTCTAAGACCACAACTCTCTCATTCATTTTGACATGTTGGAGAAGTAAAGGGGAGGAGACTAAAAGTCTATAAAAGGAGAAGATTTGTTCCAGCTGTAACTTGGCAAAAGGAGCGTCCTTTTATTCTTTTAAAATAGCATCTACATCAGGGAGAAAGGCAAGAGTGCAGCACCAATATTCTCAGAGTTTTTGAAGGATATTTGTTTTTTATTGCTTCTTCATTTTCAAAGTTAGTTTTATGGTCATTCTTCTTCCGATTGATGAACGATTAATCATTCCGTTGTAATCATTCGGTTACGTTTTTGAAGTAATCATAATCCGGTTCATAAACTTTACATGGTATCAGAGCTTTGGTCTCTGCTTTTGATTCGTTGTTGTTTTTCTTCATTATTGGCTATCCAAATCGATCTCTACTTAGGGTTCCTCACATTGGGAATTTTTTCTTATTTGAGATTTTCAATCGACTGGGTTTCTTATTCATCGTAGTATCCTTTCATTTGAGGATATCTTACGAATTGCTGAAATCCTTCATTCGTGAAACATATATATTTCATGATTTGTCTGTTCAGGGTTGATATTGGCCCTATTATTGGAGAGACATCCGCTGCGGTAAAGACAATACGTTTTTTTACCTACAAAGACATCACTGTAAGGCCATTCTTACCTTCCTTGTTGTAGCAAGTTCCTTCTCCAGTGAGCTCCAGGAGTCAACTGCCCACTGTGAGAATACTTGGCCTATAGCAAGGGCTTTATATATTAGTAGTTTATACTATTTGAATTGTCATTTTGTGGTTCTATTTGATTACTACCATCACATTATTTGTTGTGTGTTTCCAATATGAATGGTGAACTTGAAAATGCTACTCAAATTAGTAGTTTGGATTTTGGGGATCCTCTTTATTTGCATGCAAGTGATACTAGTAATGTTCCAATTGTTGGTATTAAATTATGTGGTACAGAAAATTACAAAGTGTGGGCTTGTGCTATGGAATTGGCTTTTGAAACCAAAAATAAAATTGGTTTCATTGAAGCTTCATGTGTTAGATCTATTAATGATCAGGTTCTAGCCAAACAGTGGGACAGGTGCAACTTGTTGTACTATCTTGGATTTTAGGATCCGTTAATGAGGAAGTTTATCTTGGACAAATATTTTCAAAAATGCTTCCACAGTTTGGAAAGAACTCAAAGAAACATATGATAAAGTTGATGGCTCGGTTACTTTCAATCTACATCATAAAATAAATTCATTGAGTCAAAATGGGTGCACGGTTTCTGAGTACTACCATAAATTTAAGGGATAATTGCGTAAAAAACCTTAAAGTTGGACCATTTTTGTGATTAAAACCCATAACCAATTTTTGTTGCACAAAAAACCTCTAACCGGTAAAATCTTTTGAAATTAGGACTTGACCGGTTATAATAGGTTGTTATGCTTACATGGCACACACGTGGCGTCCACATGGCAAACACGACTTACGTGGCGCCTACATGGCACTACATGTATAATTCTTAAACTGAATTTTTGCATAAAAAACCTCGAAATTGATGACTTTTTCGATTAAAACCCTTTACTATATTTTTCTCACCTCTAACCAAAAATAATATTTACCTTTTCTCTTTTTCTCTACCTCCGGCAACTTCGATTACTCTATCTTCTTTTTATGTTCAGTGTTGTTTATTTTATGTATGTATGTTCGATTAACTTTTTCCGTTTAATATTGAATTTTAACTTCAATTGTGCCGATGAAATCGATTTCATTTTGTGTTCACGAGTTGCATTTTTAGGTTCAAATTTATATTCACTTTCATTTATTTATATTCCATTTTAGCATCTGAATATGATCAGCCAGAGCAGTGAGATTCACTAGCCTAGAGGGTGGAGGTTAAATTGGGAAACAAATTATTTGTTTGATAAATTAAAGTTTAATAAATATCAATGTCATCAAACTACAATCAGTGAATACTCAATTTTAATTATCTTTGTTGGTTTGAGGTTTTTTATCAAATTAAAAATGATTTGGGGTTTTAATTGAAAAAACTAAACAAGTTGGAGGTTTTTTACGTAAAAATCTATTTAAAGTTTTACACATCATCAAGTTGCAACCGGCTAGACCGGTTGCAAGTCAGATTTTTTGAAAAAAGCTCAAATTTACAAAGTTTTAACCAGTTGGAGGTTTTTTGTGCAATGAAAAATAGTTGGGGGTTTTAATCGCAAAAATGGTCCAACTTAGAGGTTTTTTGAGCAATTTCCCCTAAATTTAACTCTTTATGGAGACAGTTTGATGCACTTATATTAGATTACCTACATGTACTTGTCATGCTGCACAAGATTTTTCTGAACATAATTAGTTGATTAAATTGATGCAATTTTTAATGGGTTTGGATGATACGTATTCTCCTATTAGAAGTAACATTCTTACTAGAGATCCTCTTCCTAATGTTAAAACTGCTTTTGCCATAATTTCAAGGGAAGAGTCTCATAGGGGAATGACTACTTCAACGTCTAAAAATCAAGTGAATGCCTTTATATCAAGAATGTCAGATAATAAGAAACAAGGAAGAAATCCAAATTTGGTTTGCAAAAATTGCAATACGACAGGTCATACAATTGAGAGGTGTTTTGAGATTTTATGTTACCCACCGGGCTATAAAAAGAAAATTTCAAATACAAGTTCAAAATTTTCAAAGAATTTTTCCAGTAATAACACTGTTTCTGATACTACTAGTTCAAATGGTGCATCCTCATCTTTTCCTTTTAATAGTGAACAGATATCAAAGATCATGAGTTTGATAAATGAAAAACATGTTCCTCCATCAATACATGTCAATATGGCACGTACATTTGTAGATTCCAATCATTCTTTTAATTCTAATTTTTGTTGGAAATAATGACAAAAAACATAAAGTATAGGATTTATTATGTAAATAGTTTAAGTATTGTATTGATTATGTAATTATAAACACTGCAAGGACCAAAATAGCACTTAGTTAAAACCGAAAGGGTGTGTCTATTCGAAAAGACATAACGGTTCGTGAAAGGGTTCCATGAAGAGTTGCAACCTTTCGTCGCACCTCTTAGACTAGTATAAATAGGAACCGTATTTCAAGATTGTAATATGTGTGAATTCAGTTTGATCAATAAAGAATGTTAGTTTGATTATTTCGATCCTGTGTAAATTCCTGTGCAAGTTTATTAGTGTTTTGGGACCATTTTCCCAACATTTGGTATCAAAGCGCCAGGCTTAATCAAACCATTCGGATTTCATCATTTACCGGTCGATCAAACGAATTACACCAGAAGGTGATTCACGGAAGAATCATCATCAGTACCAAGGGCAGCAGAATAGAGGATTTGTTCTACAAATCCCCGGCACCAATTCATCAAGTTTTGTTCCAGATTTCAATAGAAATTGAAATAAAAAATTCCCAACAGTAGGCAAACCCACAGAACCGAAGGCAAAAATCTAAGCAACTATTTTTAGCCCTATCGCATTTCATAGATATTAAGCAATCCCTAGAATCCAACAGATTTAGCATACTGAATCGAAGGCAACAAAAAATCAAAGAGATAGAACCTGATTTCAGAGTCACCGTAGAATTGTCCAGAGAGATAAGTGCCACAACCGCAGGAGAAACCCACGGATCGCCATACACACAACCACCGTAGAAATACCCACACAGAAGTGCCACAACCGCAGGAGAATACCCACGGACATAAATCCAGAACAACCAATCGCCACCACCGGAACCACCATTCGCCATCATCACTTAGAAGTAGCAATTAGGGTTCCAGAATTCAAGAAGTTTGAGCGATTGAGTAGAAATCTTAGGCAACAATTAGGGTTTTTAGAAGAAACCATAGCCATCGATTACGAAATCTCAGCGGGTATAGAAGATCAGTTGCATCGATTCAACAAAGGGGTTAAGACGATTCATAGAAGGCAAAGTGTCGGTTCACAGAAAAGGGAAACATCGTTTGAGAAGAATGGTTACAGGGAATTCGCAAAAGAGAATAGCACCGGTTGAAGACTTGAAGAAGCCAATGTTTCTGTAAGAAACGCTTCACAAAGAAAACAGTGAAGAAAAGAGGAGCAAGGGTCCAGAGTTTTGAGCCCAAGCCCGTGTTTGCATTTTTGATCCAGTACGGATCACATCAGCCCAATCCAAAGAGGTTAGGTATTCTTAATACCTTATTTTAATTTAATTATTAGAAAATAAAATTAGATAAAAAAAAACCTTAGCTTTTAATTTTATTATAATGTAACTTATAATAAAATTAGGTTTCAGGAAAAATAAATTATAACGTAACTTATAGTTTATTATTGGTTTATGTTTTTATTACTTATAAAAGTTTTATCCAAGTGATTTTAAGTTTTTAAGTATACAAGTTTTTTAAGTTTTTGGTATGTGTAAGGTTTGACACACATACAAGTTTTTAAAGTATTTAGTATATGTGAGGTTTAACACATATACAAGTTTTAAGTATTTATATGTGTAAGGTTTGACACACATACAAGTTTTAAAGTTTTTAAGTATATGCAAGGTTTGACACATATACAAGTTTATTAAGTTTTAAGTTTCATTTCAAGTTTTAGATTTAATAAAAGGTTGAAAATTTAAAGTTTTAAAGATTTAAAGTTTTTAAGGTTTTAAGATTTAAAGTATTTACAGTTTTATAAAGTTTAAAGTTTTAAAGATATTAGTGTTCAAAGTTCTAAATTTTTTATAAAAATTTAAGTTTTTTAAGAATAAGATTATGGGTGAAAATCCAAAAGGTGATCAAAGTAATCAAGTTAAGGATCCAGGATCCTTAACCGTTTTTCAATGTCCATTATTAAATTCAACAAATTATACCATATGGTCCATTAGAATGAGAACCATACTACAAGCAAATAGTCTCTGGGATATGGTTGAACCTACCCCTCAAACTCAACCAGATGATAAAAGAGACAAGACTACGATTGCATATCTGTTTCAAGCTTTACCTGAAGATCTAATACTACAAGTAGCGAATTGCAAAACTGCAATAAATATGGACATTATGCCTCACATTGCCGTGAAGGAACTCGAAGATTTCAAAGACTAGAAGAGACGAATTTGGTTGAAGAAGATTTAGAACCAACTCTCTTATTTGGAAGTTCAAGTTTACAAGACTTTAAAGATGATGAAGAAGTACAAGAAGAAGAAGGAATCAACACTGAGTAAGATTGCTCAAGGATTACTGTTTTTGTCATTAGGGGGGAATTTTGGAAATAATGACAAAAAACATAAAGTATAGGATTTATTATGTAAATAGTTTAAGTATTGTATTAATTATGTAATTATAGAAAGTGGAAGGACCAAAATAGCACTTAGTTAAAACCGAAAGGGTGTGTCTATTCGAAAAGACATAACCGTTCGTGAAAGGGTTCCATGAAGAGTTGCAACCTTTCATCGCACCTCTTAGACTAGTATAAATAGGAACCATATTTCAAGATTGTAATTTGTGTGAATTCAGTTTGATCAATAAAGAATGTTAGTTTGATTATTTCGATCCTGTGTAAATTCCTGTGCAAGTTTATTAGTGTTTTGGGACCATTTTCCCAACAATTTTAAGAAGTTTTTCAACTCTAATGCCATGACTCATCTCGAGAATGTAAATCATGAATGGATAATAGACTCTGATGCTAATCAACACATGACAGTTTTAGAAAAGCTTTTAGAAAATGTTATAGATGTGTCTGATTTAAAAATGACGGTTGGACATCCAAATGGCACTCTTGCAACAATAAAGAGAATTTGGAAACTTAAGACTAACTGCTAATGTTGTCTTGTTTGATGTGTTAGTTGTTCCAGAATATTGTGTGAATCTATTATCTGTTTATTGTTCATAAACTGGCTAGAGATAGCAAACTGTATGTAAGTTTTGATGAGTTCAAATGATATATTCAGGATTTGAAACAAAACAAAACTGTGGGGTCTGGTAGTGAGAAGAATGGTTTATATCTTTTTTATCTTGATGTTAAAGGTAACACTGGATTATGTGCTAATAATACTACTTGTTTTCTATCTAAAAGTTTGTGGCACAATAGACTTGGTCACCCTGCAGAATCAAGTTCTAAAAATATTAAAAAACAAACTTGACATCGGAAATGATATAGTTGCTAACCGATGTGAAGTTTGTCATATGGCCAAACAAACCAGAGAACCATTTCCTTTGAGTGAAAGCAAATCTTTTAGCCTTGGTGATTTGATTCATTTGGATTTGTGGGGTCCTTATAAAGTCAGTAGTAGAGAAGGGTTTAAGTATTTTCTTACTGTTGTTGATGATTATTCCAGAGCTTTTTGGATTTTTCTGATAAAAACAAAGGATGAAGTTTATGAAAATATTGCCATCTTTTACAATCTATTAAAAACTCAATTTCATAAAGGTATAAAGATTATAAGAAGTGATAATGGAACAGAGTTTGTTAACAAAAGAATGTCTACATTTCTTAATCAGAATGGAATAATTCATCAAACGTCTTGTTTACATACTCCTCAACAAAATGGAATTGCAGAAAGGAAACATAGACACCTTCTTAATGTTGCTAGGTCTCTTATGTTTCAAGGGGACTACCTCTAAATATGTGGAACGAGTGTGTTGTAACGGCTGCTTACTTGATTAACAGATTACCTTCTTCGGTCCTATTTGGAAAGTCGCCTTTTGAACTTGTTTTTGGCCTTAAGCCTAATCTCTCCCATTTAAGGGTCTATGGCTGTCTGTGTTTTGCAACAATTTTAAACAATCAAGACAAGTTTAAGAGTAGGTCTGAAAAATGTGTTTTGATTGGTTATTCTAGTGTGAAAAAGGCGTATAACCTCTTTAGCCTTGATAATAAAACAATTTTGTTTTCTAGAGACGTCAAGTTTTATGAAGATGTTTATCCGTTTAAGATGAATTCAGTTGTTCAAGATTTTACAATTTAAAAACAAAATATAAATCACTTAAATTTTTTGATATGCCCAATTTTGACTGTTGTAAGCCCTTAAGTCCCAATGATGAAAAGAGAGAAAATCTTAATTGTGATGGCAACGAGTCTGCAGTTTTTGAAGAATCTGTAAGGTCTGCTGAGGTTGATATCCAATCTTTTGGTAGTCCCGAAGGATTTCAAAATACTGATAACTCAGTTGCAACACAAAATGCAAATGATAATATCCCTGAGGGCATTTTTTGGTCAGAAGAAAATGATCAAGTGATCAAGGGTCATCTGTTGATAAAAATGAGGCTGCTAGTCTCAGAAGGTCTAGTAGAACTAGTACTTTTCCTAGGAAATTTGACGAGTTTGTTATTAATGGAAAAGTTAAATATGGGATTGAAAAAGTTGTTAATTATTCTCTGCTAAACTTTGAAAACTATTGTTTCGTGTCAAATTTAAACAAAAGTGTTGAACATAAAACTTATTGGGAAGCTTGTAAGGATACAAATTGGATTGAAGCAATGAATAATGAAATGGAAGCATTGAATAGAAACAATAACCAATTGGTTGTAAGTGGATCTATAAAACAAAATATAAAGCAAATGGAGAGATAGAAAGATATAAAGCGAGACTCGTAGCTAAAGGCTATAGTCTGAAGGAAGGTCTAGACTATGAAGAAACTTTTTCGCCTGTTGTTAAAATGGTCACCGTTAGGTGCTTGATTAGTCTAGCCTTTAATAATGACTGGCCATTATTTCAATTAGATATAAACAACGCATTCTTATATGGTGATTTGACTGAAAATATTTACATGACACCTCCTTTAGGTTATTTTTCCAAAGATGAAAAAAGAGTATGTAAGTTGGTAAAATCTCTCTATGGATTGAAACAAGCTCCAAGAAAATGGAATGAAAAACTAACTAATGTGCTAGTTAACAATGGTTTTGTCCAAAGTTTAAGTGACTACTCATTGTATGTTAAATCTCAAGGGGATTTATTTCTTGCTATACTTGTTTATGTGGATGATATTGTGATCACCGGAAACAACTGTGATCACCGGAAACAACTTGTCTGAAATCAATAAATTCAAATCATATTTGAGTTCAAACTTTATGATTAAAGATTTAGGCAAATTGAAATATTTTTTTGGGTATTGAAGTTCTTGGAACTCATAACGGATTATGTTTGTCTCGAAGAAAGTATTGCCTAGAGCTTTTACATGAGTTTGGTCTATTGGGATCAAAACCACTTAGTACTCCAATGGATCAGACTGGGTCTATTTCGTTTACTGAATCATCTTCAGATAAGTTGTTATCCGATATAACAGAATATCAAAAACTTGTTGGAAAGCTAATTTATTTGACTTTAACTAGGCCTGATATATCTTATACTGTTCATTGCCTTAGTCAACATATGCATGCCCCTTTACAGTCTCACTTGAAGCTTGCATTTCATGTTTTAAGCTATTTGAAGTCTTCCGGGTAAGGGTATCTCAATTGTTAAAAGTAAGTCTCTAGAACTTAAAGCTTTTGTAGATGCTGACTGGGGCAAGTGTAAGTTTTCTCGTAAATCCGTATCAGGTTTTTGTATTTTTCTTGGTGATTCCTTAGTATCTTGGAAAAGTAAAAAACAAGACACAGTTTCTAGATCATCAGCGAAATCTGAGTATAGAGCTATGTCTGTAGCTGCGTGTGAAATAATGTGGATTTTAAAAGTTGTATCCGATCTTAAGATTCCTGTTTCAACCCAGTCTCATTGTTTTGTGATAATAGCTCTGCGATCCAAATGGCTGCTAATCCAGTGTTTCATGAAAGAACTAAACATCTAGAAATTGATGTACACTTTATAAGGGAAAAGGTTAGTTCTGGATTAATAAAAACAATAAAAATTGTTTCAGAACAACAAACGGCTGATATTTTCACAAAAGGGTTGGGTTCGAAACAACATAATTTCTTGTGTCAAAGGTTGGGTCTAATTGATCTATTTCAATGTCAAGATTGAGGGAGGATGTTAAATTATCAATCTTGAATTGATCTTTTTTTTAATTATCTTCTTATTTTAGGGGTTAATGTGAAAGAATAAGAAAGGTGGATTGAAGTTGACATGTTGGAGAAGTAAAGGGGAGGAGACTAAAAGTCTATAAAAGGAGAAGATTTGTTCCAGCTGTAACTTGGCAAAAGGAGTGTCCTTTTATTCTTTTAAAATAGCATCTACATCAGGGAGAAAGGCAAGAGTGCAGCACCAATATTCTCAGAGTTTTTGAAGGATATTTGTTTATTATTGATTCTTCATTTTCAAAGTTAGTTTTATGGTCATTCTTCTTCCGATTGATGAACGATTAATCATTCGGTTGTAATCAGTCGGTTACGTTTTTGAAGTAATCATAATCCGGTTCATAAAACTTTACAATTATGCAAAACTGAAACAATTCATTAAAACAATGCATCCATAAGTATTTTTGAAATTACAATAAAAGGGGAAATACAAGAATACATTTCTAAATACTTTTATACAAAAAAAAATGAAAATACATGTATAATACACATAGGAGGCCGGCCATAGACATGTGGTTTTAGAGGTTGACTTCTATTTTTTTTTAATATTACTTTAAACACAATCATTTTTTTTAAAAATGCACACAATCTCCTACCTTCCATGCCTTTCATCATTTGAAAGACAATAAATTTCTCTATAAATAGAGAGGCATTTCATTCAATTTAATCACACCAAAAACACTTCCCTCTCTCTCTTGGATCCGGATTCTCACACACACATCACAAATTTTTCATTCAAGTGTTCTTGGTGATATTCAAGTGCTCTTGGTCCAAAACTTGCAAAGATTTCAACTTCTACTCAAAATCATATTCCAAATACTTCAAAGTAAGTAAATACTAACTTATTTCATCTTATATTTATGTTTATATAAGTCTTGCATAATATATATAATCACCAACAATAACAAGTTTCATAAAAACTCAAGTTTATAAGTTTCTAGTTTTTATTTTTAAGTTGTTTCTTTAAATGTGTTTATGAATATATGAAAACATCATAAAATGTTAATATTATGAAAACAAGTGATATATATGTGTTTTATAACTTTTATAACTTTTTATACAAGTAGTCTTTGAATAAACAACAAGAATCATAAGTTATTTCAAGTTTATAAACTGCGGATTTTCGGCAGAAAATTTATATCGACTTTGAAAAATCATAACTAATTCATAACTTAAGGAAATAAGTTGATTCTTGTCTCAAACGTTAGATCTATGTATTAACTATAGATCTGGAAGTTTTCATAATTTATTTTGGAGTTTAAGACCTCCAGAAATTATTTGGGAAACCGAAAGTTTGACAGCTCAAAAATGGCCATCATAGAGTTTTTAACGAGCTTTTTCACCAACCTAAACATCTCAAAAAATGGCCGTTCTTGATTCTAAAAATCCTTTGTATATAGTAGTTTAATGTCCTAGAAAACCAAAGCCTAATACATTTTTGAGCTTGGTCAAAAACAGCCTCAAAGTAGGCCGAAAAACCTCCGAAAAAGCTGGAAAATTATATAAATTTGATGTTTTAAGCGGGTTTTATTTATAAACTTGTAATGTTGGGTGATTTAAGACATAAAAATCTATAAATGTATATATATTATCATATATTAGAGATATTAAGTCCCTATTATCATTTAGGACTCGATTAAAACATTGTTATGCTTTAAAGTTTTAACGATATATTTTAAAAACGTCCATATATTGGTTGTTCATTATGATTATGGTTATGCTTCCGCGACGTTGCGCTTCGTTGCCAACCGGGGTAACGGGGTGTGACAGATTGGTATCAAAGCCATAGTTATAGTGAACTAGGTTGCATTAGTACCCTAGACTATAACTGTTCTTAAGTTTTACTGATTTTGAAAATATTTTGTAACTAACTAAAAGACTATGCATGGACCTTGATAGCAGAAAACATGTCCCACCAAGAGTTAATCATTCTGTCCGACTCAGAAGAGGAGTATACCCCTACCAGCCCATACCATCCGGAATTATTTTCTGAGGAAGACCCGACCGAGGAGGAATACCCCTCGGAGGAAGAGGATCCAATGGAAGAATCAGATGAAGAAGAACCGATGGAAGAGGACAACGCCAGGGTAGATCCACCATCCCCGGCGATCCCCGCCCGCACACCATACCACCCAGCGGAGCCATCAATCAAGCCATACCGCCCTTACCCAAACGGCCCTAAGATGTTGTATACACCCCGAAAGAGGGTGATCACACCGAGACGGGATTCTATTCACATCTCGACCCCCCAACCAAATCCCCCACCACAGCACCGACGGGTAGACGCCCGAAGATGGGGATGGATTCCTGAGACTCTCCGTGAGTGGAGACAAGAGGAAGGAATCCCTTCCCAGTTCGAGGTCGGAGGACCATCTTCCGCACCGATCCCACCACTCACCCAGGAGACGACTGATCAGACCGTACCCCTGCTAGTAGCACGGTCTTCCCGAAATGACCTCCAAATTCGGTTACTTAACCAGGATATTGGAGAGTTGACTGCCCATCTGGAGCGGGAGGAGATTCAGAACTCCAATTTATACTGGGTTAACCAGCATGCCCTCACCATCCAATAGGATGGCCTGAATGAGCTTCGGCAGCGACTAGCCGAAAGCGAGGCTCGGAACGAGGAGCTAGCTCAGCGCCTCAATGCGTTGGAGAAGGGAGAGACCCCTGATCACTCCCACACTTAGAACTCTTTATATATCTTTGTAGTGTTAGGAAAAATAATATGTACTAGTGTAGGACAAAAATTTTCGGGTAATAACCCGCCCATTGTAAGAACGTTATGAATGATTAATGAATATTGCATATTATTTATGAAATTGTGATTGATGATTATAGTGTTGTGCCTTAAGAAAAATTTAAATCTTTAAGATTCAACTTCTTACACTATGCTCTTTTCTTTAAACTTTAAGATAATGTCGCCAAGAAGAGCTATGAACGCTGCAGAAATTGAGGAACTAGTCGCACAAAGAGTGGCCGATGCTATAGCCACTTACGAGACCAACCGAAACAGTTCAGCTAATGGAGATGGTGGTGCTAGCCGCACCACCGGAGGAATTGAAACCCACCCAAAGGGTTGTGGAATTAAGGGGTATTTGAGTTGCAAGCCCCGATATTTCAATGGAACTGAAGGAGCCGTCGGATTAGTACGATGGTTCGAAAAGTTGGAGTCTGTCTTCTGTGTTAGCGGATGCATTGAGGGAGACAAGGTGAAACTTGCCACCCACACCCTGCAAGACAGCGCCTTGACATGGTGGAACTCGTATACCCAGTCTGTGGGGATTGATGCAGCTTACCAACTCGCCTGGACCGAGTTAAGGCAGATGATGACCGATGAGTATTGCCCAAGGAATGAACTACAGAAGATGGAGTCAGAGTTTTGGAATCTGGCTATGAAAGGAACGGATGTAGCTGGTTACACCAACCGATTCCACGAACTGAGTATTCTGTTCCCTCAGATGGTGACCCCTGAATACAAGAAAATTGAGTGTTACATTTGGGGACTCGCTCACCAAATCCAAGGCAATGTCACTGCTTCCAACCCAACTACCATTCAGGACGCCATCAGAATGGCCAACAACCTTATGGATCAAGTGTCCTGGAGAAATGAAGCCAAGGCCGGGGATTACAAGAGGAAATGGGAGGACAAGTCTGGGAAGAATACGGGCTCACAATCCAAGAAGCCCGAGACCATCAAGGCTTATGTAGCAGGAGTTGAGTCAAGGAAGGGCTACACAGGTACAAAGCCTTTCTGCACCCAATGCACTTTTCATCACAACAAGGGTCCCTGCCCAACCCCTTGTGGAAAATGCAAACGCATTGGTCATGTGGCCAAGGACTGTTAATTTGGAAACCCGGGTATCAATGGCGGCAATCAGAGAGGCTGCTATGAATGTGGAGCTGTCGGGCACTTCAGGAGTGAGTGCCCGAAGTTGAGAAATGGTGGAGGAGCTCAGGGAAGAGCTTTTGTTTTAGGAGCAGGCGACGCTCGTCAGGATCCCCATGTGGTTCAGGTACGTTTCTTTTAAATGACATTTACGCTTACGTACTCTTTGACACTGGGGCTGATAGGAGCTTTATATCTGATAAGTTTAGTAAGAAAATGAATGCCACTCCTTTTCCCTTAGACAACTCTTATACTATTGAACTGGATAACGGCAAAATAATAAAGGCAAGTAGTATTATTAAGAAATGCACACTGAAGCTGGCAGGTCATCCCTTTAAGATAGACTTGATGCCTATAGAACTCGGAAGTTTTGATGTAGTAATTGGTATGGATTGGTTGTCACACAATCATGCCGAGATTTTGTGCGGTAAGAAAGTAGTGCGGATACCACTCCACAAGAAGAAGGTCCTAACAGTCCAAGGGGAAAGAAAGAACCATCAGCTGAATGTCATATCCGACCTAAGAACATTAAAGTGCCTTAGGAAAGGTTGCCATGCAGTATTAGTACAAATCGCAGAAAAAGAGTCGGAGGAAAAACGACTCGAGGATATTCCAGTGGTTTGTAACTATCCGAAGGTCTTCCCGGAAGATTTGCCTGGGCTTCCGCCAGCAAGGCAAGTGGAGTTCCAAATCGATTTGGTGTCGGGAGCTGCACCGGTCGCAAGAGCCCCATATAGACTCGCTCCTTATGAAATGCAAGAGCTATCCAATCAACTACAAGAGTTAATGGATAAAGGATTCATTCGACCAAGTTCCTCACTTTGGGGAGCTCCGGTCTTATTTGTGAAAAAGAAAGACGGATCCTTCAGAATGTGCATAGACTACCGAGAGCTAAACAAATTAACGGTAAAGAACCGCTACCCCCTTCCCAGAATTGACGACCTGTTTGACCAACTACAGGGATCTAGCTTCTACTCTAAGATTGATCTGCGATCCGGTTATCATCAAGTAAAGTTTCGGGAAGAAGACATTCCCAAGACAGCATTCAGAACTCGTTATGGACATTACGAATTCCAGGTGATGCCATTCGGTTTGACCAACACACCAGCCGTATTCATGGACCTCATGAATCGAGTGTGTAAACCATATCTGGATAAATTTGTAATAGTGTTCATAGACGATATCCTCATCTATTCTAGAAATAAGGAGGAGCACGAACAACATCTCAAGCTGATCTTGGAGTTGTTAGAGAAGGAGCAGTTATACGCCAATTTTTCAAAAAGTGAATTTTGGTTGCGAGAAGTTAAATTCCTTGGATATGTGATCAACAACCAGGGAATCCAAGTTGATCCATCAAAAATCAAGGCCATAAAGAACTGGGCGACTCCTAGAACTCCCACGGAAATCCGCCAATTTCTAGGACTTGCCGGTTATTATATGCGATTTATTGAAAACTTCTCGAAGATAGCAGGTTCCCTAACAGAGTTGACTCGGAAAGATGTAAAATATATATGGGGTGAAGACCAGGAAAAGGCATTTCAACAGTTAAAGCAAAGATTGTGTAGTGCACCAATTCTGTTCTTACCTGAAGGGACAGAAAATTTTGTGGTCTACTGTGATGCCTCACACAATGGATTAGGTTGTGTGCTCATGCAAAGGGATAAAGTCATTGCTTACGCATCACGGCAGCTCAAAATCCACGAGGTGAACTATATGACTCATGACTTGGAGCTTGGAGCAGTGGTGTTTGGTCTCAAAATATGGAGGCACTACTTGTACGGAACTAAGTGCACGGTGTTCACAGACCATAAAAGCCTTTAGCATATTCTGAATCAGAAAGAGTTAAATATGAGGCAACGTCGTTGGGTTGAGCTGCTTAGCGATTATGACTGCGAGATTCGTTATCATCCGTTGAAGGCGAATGTCGTAGCTGATGCCCTGAGCCAAAAGTAACGGGTTAAACCATTGAGAGTCCGAGCTTTGGTCATGACTATACAATCAAACCTAAACTCTCAAGTCCACGAGGCACAAGAAGAAGCAGTCAAGGAGGGTAATCTACTGGATGAAGCCTTGAGAGGTATGGATAAGCAGTTTGAAATCAAGCCAGATGGATGTCGGTACTTCTTGGGCAGAATTTGGCTACCAAAATTCGGAGGAGTAAGGAAGCTGGTCATGGATGAAGGGCACAAAACAAGATATGCTATTCATCCAGGTTCAGATAAGATGTACCACGACTTTAAGGGAATTAACTGGTGGCCAAACATGAAGGCTGACATTGCTACCTATGTCAGCAAGTGCTTAACATGTTTGAAGGTTAAGGCTGAGCACCGAAAACCATCAGGATTGCTAGTTCAACCAGAAATACCCCAGTGGAAGTGGGAGAACATCACCATGGATTTCATCACCAAGTTGCCCAATACTTCTGGAGGTTATGACACCATTTGGGTGATTGTGGATCGACTTACCAAAACCGCACACTTCCTGCCAATCAAGGAGACTGATAAGATGGATAAGCTAACACGAATCTATCTTAAAGAAGTCGTCTCAAGGCATGGAGTGCCAGTATCAATTATATTAGACAGGGACAGCCGATTCACATCAAGATTTTGGCAATCGTTGCAAGAAGCACTAGGTACACGCTTGGATATGAGCACAACCTATCACCCGCAAACGGATGGTCAGAGTGAAGGGATAATTCAGACTTTGGAAGACATGCTAAGGGCATGTGTTATCGACTTTGGCAAAAGTTGGGACAGGCACCTGCCATTGGTCGAGTTTTCCTATAACAACAACTATTACTCGAGTATTAAGACTGCCCCATTCGAGGCACTCTACGGACGAAAGTGTCGATCACCACTTTGTTGGGCTGAAGTAGGAGATAGTCAGATTACGGACGAAAGTGTCGATCACCTCAATCCTCGTTATATCGGACCATTCAAGATCACCAAAAGAATTGGTCCGGTAGCTTACCGACTTGATCTGCCACCAGAGCTTAGTAACGTTCATAATACCTTCCAGGTATCCAATCTTAAGAAGTGCCTGGCTGATGAAACACTCGTTATACTCATGGACGAGCTAGAATTAGAAATAATGGACCGAGAAGTCAAGAAACTAAAGCACAGCCGAATACCGATAATAAAAGTCAGATGGAACTCTAAGCGAGATCCTGAGTTTACGTGGGAACGCAAAGATCAGTTCCAAGAAAAATATCCTCAGTTGTTCTCAAATACTCAAGCAGTGGAGAACACGAGCTAATTTCGGGACTAAATTTTCTTAACAGGGGGAGACTGTAACATCCGGCAGTAAACCAGGTTAGCAACAATGACCTAATCGATATTTAATAGCCAATTATAGCCTAATCAGTGGCCATTAGAAATTAATCAAGTGATTAACAAGGTTTATTAGAAAATTCAACTCAATTAGAATCAAATTCATCGGTGCGATGAATCGGGAAATCAATTAGTCCGATCAATTTACGTTATGAAGGACTAATAGAACTAAGTACATAATTAAATTATGATTAGTGACACTAATCAAACACTAATACAATTACTTAACATTAATTATGCAAGACTAAAACATATCATTAAAACAATGCATCCATAAGTATTTTTGAAATTACAAGAAAAAGGAAATACAAGAATACATTTCTAAATACTTTTATACAAAAAAAATGAAAATACATGTATAATACACATAGGAGGCCGGCCATAGACATGTGGTTTTTACGGGTTAACTTCTATTTTTTTAATATTACTTTAAACACAATCATTTTGTTTAAAAGTGCACACAACCTCCTACCTTCCATGCCTTTCATCATTTGAAAGACCAAAAATTTCTCTATAAATACATTGGCATTTCATTCATTTTAATCACACCAAAAACACTTCCCTCTCTCTCTTGGATCCGGATTCTCAAACACAAATCACAAATTTTTCATTCAAGTGTTCTTCAAGTGTTCTTGGTGATATTCAAGTGCTCTTGGTCCAAAACTTGCAAAGATTTCAACTTCTACTCAAAATCATATTCTAAATACTTCAAAGTAAGTAAATACTAACTTATTTCATCTTATATTTATGTTTATATAAGTCTTGCATAATATATATAATCACCAACAACAACAAGTTTCATAAAAACTCAAGTTTATAAGTATCTAGTTTTTATTTTTAAGTTGTTTCTTTAAATGTGTTTATGAATATATGAACACATCATAAAAATATTAGTATTATGAAAACAAGTGATATATATGTGTTTTATAACTTTTATAACTTTTTATACAAGTAGTCTTTGAATAAAAACAAGAATCATAAGTTATTTCAAGTTTATAAACTGCGGATTTTCGGCAGAAAATTTATATCGACTTTGAAAAATCATAACTAATTCATAACTTAAGGAAATAAGTTGATTCTTGTCTCAAACGTTAGATCTATGTCTTAACTATAGATCTGGAAGTTTTCATAATTTAATTTGGAGTTGAAGACCTCCAGAAATTATTTGGGAAACCGAATGTATGACAGTCCAAAAATGGCCAACATAGGGTTTTTAACGAGCTTTTTCACCAACCTAAACATGTCGAAAAATGGCCGTTCTTGATTCTAAAAATCCTTTGTATATAGTAGTTTAATGTCCTAGAAAACCAAAGCCTAAAACATTATGGAGCTTGGTCAAAAACAGCCTCAAAGTAGGCCGAAAACCTCCGAAAAAGCTGGAAAATTATATATATATACATATATATATATATATATATATATATATATATATATATATATATATATATATATATATATATATATATATATATATATATATATATATATATATATATATATATAAACTTGACGTTTTAAGCGGGTTTTATTTATAATTTGTAATGTTGGGTGATTTAAGACATAAAAATCTATAAATATATATATTATCATATATTAGAGATATTAAGTCCCTGTTATCATTTAGGACTCGATTAATCTCGTTCGGTGCATCATCCATCCACTTTCGGTAAATAGCATTTTTCGCTCGTTTTTGCCATCACACGCTCGGTGAGTCCTCATAGCCCCTATTTTCACACTGTTATATATCACGGGGCAAACTCATTTTAATTAAGCTTCGGTTGCATGATGGTTTATATGTAATACATAACATGGAATTTATGATTTTATAAATTCAAACTCTACTATTGTTGTCCATACAAGTCAGATTTACGTGTAAACCTATGAGCTCACAAACAATTTTGTTGACGTATTTTAGCGTGTATTTTCAGGAAATTAAGGCAAGTATGCCTTCGGACGTATTTTCTTTCAAGCTTCCGCATTCATGGAGTCGATGCATATTCAAATTAACGGAGATTTGGCTGCATTATTTTGGATATTTTAATTATGTAATTAAATCTTTGTATTTTGCGAACTTTTTTACTCAGACTATGTAAAACATTACTATGCTTTAAAGTTTTAACGATATATTTTAAAAACATCCATATAGTGGTCGTTCGTTATGATTATGGTTATGCTTTGTAGGTCCCGAGAGGTTCCCAAAGTATATAGTTATAAGCTGTAGAGGGGGGGTGAATACAACAATTTAAAAACTAGACACTCTTTTCTCAATGTTTGTATGTATTATCAACAATTTGTTAATTACAAACAAGCTTGAATGCGGAATAGTTCAAGCTGAGATGACAGATACAACAGTATGCTTACTAGTCTAAGACAGACTCAAACTAGTATACAATTAATACACTCACT